>JAZHYW010010965.1:0-283547 GCA_037355805.1 Ixodes ricinus | reverse complement strand
AGAACTGTCACAATGTGCTGGCTCTCAACTCTGCGGTGTATTACACTTCATTTTCATCATATTTTTTTGCTATTATAGAATGTATTCACTAAGCACCATATTTGAGGGCGATGTTTAGAGCGCATGCTCGGAACGAGCTCACATCACTAGGCTGCTAAGACCGGCAATCTCGATGGTGCGGAATGCACGTTGCAGAAGAACTGCGGAAGCTCGCCGTCAGCACGCGCTCAGCAGCCGCGCACACAGATATGGCCGCCAGTGAATACTCTCTATAGACCTTTCCAATGCTTACGAAATCAGTCCAGCGTGCGATCTTCATAGCCCAGCACGTGCGTGTTGTTCGCTTCGGAAAGCGAGGAAATCACGCGCCATACGCACGAACAGTCAAGATGGCACCGGCAACATGCTCCTTTTTAAAAAGGCCTATACACGTGGAAGTTAAAAAAAGGAAGCAAAGAAAAATAAAAGGAAGCTCTCAACGCGGTGGCAGCAGACGACGCGCCAGACAAAGAAGTGAGGTCCGACTGCTGCGCCGCTTAACTCTGTTTCACCTTCTGATGTACCGCAGGAAAGGCTGCAAGCACGAGCTCCTTGCTCTAGGGCACATCTCGGCGGCACGGGCGCTCGTGCATTAGGGGCAGCTATCAACGCTATGAGCTTGAGCTCTTAAGACCGGTTCAGACACTTGCGTTTGAGTGCGTTTGACTGCGTTGCGTCGAGAACCGAAAGCGAGTCACCGGCATATCTGTGCTTCGTATAAAGCGTGGAATCCAATTCAAGGAATCATCTTGGCACGCGATATAAGCAGCAGGGATGTCCTGGTTTCTTGCCGCCGCAACGCAGTCAAACGCAGTCAAACGCAACTGTCTGAACCAGGCTTTACCCTTCGCTGCGGTACAACATAAGGTGAAGCGGAGTATAGTTCTCGTGACCCCCACCTGGACCACTCGCCTCCGCAGGCGAGAATAGGAGCTGCGAAGCAGAGCTTGCTCCAGTTATGCTGCACGGTACATGGGACTAACAACCCCAGTTGAGATGCGCGTCTGGAGACACAGTTGAAACTGAAACGAAATCAAAACTGATGTCACATTTTCTTTCTTTTAAACCTTACAAAAATGAACTATATCCACAATTAGTATTCATTATAAACGCTCGAAACAAAATAAATTAGCATATTTTTTTTAGAGTAAGTAAAAGATAATTAGGACGTGCAATAAAATTATTATTATTATTATTATTATTACAGAAATTAAAGCAAGACAGACAACAAAAGCCTTATCCGCAGCGACATCACAATGGACGCCCTCGACGATCTTTGGCTTCCGGGACGTGCCGTGATCATGCTAGCGGCAGCTCTGGCCCCATATCATACCTCTTCCCCCAATGTTTGCTTCTCCGATGCTTTCTAGATACCTCTCCCAATCTACCGCAATAGTAAGTGCTTCGATGCTGCTGGCCATGTGGCTTCTTTAGCCCTATTGGAGTGAACCCCCATCAGTTACCTGGAACTGGGATAGGGCAGCTCAGTTGAACTCATTGATCGTTAGTGACTCAATGACAGTTGGCGCCACCGTGTAACTTCGGCCCATTGCGACTGAGTCAACCTTCGTTGGCTTAATGACAGTTAAAAGCGCTAGTGTAAAACCCCTGTCAGACGGGAAAGTAAATGTCATTTTGATAGAATGTTATTCACCGCTCGGCGAATCAGCTCGTGATGCTGGTTCTGCACGTGGCGAGTGCACGCGCAGCGTGGCGTATTAAGCGCGTGGATTGGCCGAGCTGTAATGTCATTTTGCTTAAATGTCATTTAACGTGCCCGTCCGACAGGTGTATAATACCCTAGTTACACAAGCGCTCTTAGCTGTTATTAAGCCAATGACACTTGACTCAATCGCAATCAGTCGGAGCTACACGGCAAGCCAACTGTAATTCAGACGCTAACGATCATTGAGTTCAACTTACGTGGCTTACCTCAGTAATACTCCATTTCACATTATGATGTACAGCAGAAAATGCTAAAACGCGAGCGCCTTGCACTAAGGAACAGTCTCCGCGGCTCAAGTTTTCATACCTTAATGGCAGCTCCCAAAGGTATGAGCTCGCGCTTCTAGCTTTCGCTACGGTACAACAATAGGTGAAACAGAATATAACTGAAAGATGGCGGCCGCATTGCCGCCCATGGCCAGCGCTAGCGAAACACTTACTATTGCTGTATATTGGGGAGGTATCTATCGTCGGTGACAGGTCAAGAACGAAGTGGAAGCTCCTTCCACCGCTTTCCACTTCAGCGGAGCAACCGGTGGAGAGGAGGTCGCCTCTTCTCCCGCGTTCGCTCTACTAGAGTGGAAAAAAATGGGAGCAGCTTCCACTTCGTTCTTCACCTGTCACCGACGATAGACAGTATCGTGGCGGCATGTATTGTTGGAAGAGACAGGATGCGGGGCCAGAGCTGTTACTATAACGATCACGCCACGTCGCGGAAGCCAAAGCTCGGCGAAGGCAGCCATGGTGATGTCGATGCCGATAATATTTTCGTTGTCTGTTTCTTGCTTTAATTCGTGTGAGACGTTACAATTGTCGGTTCTTTGGTTTAAAAAGAAAAAAAAAGTTTGTTTAATTTGATTTTGAGCGTTTATATTGAATGAAAAGTGTGCATATAATTCATTTGAATCTCTATTTAAAGGAAGATAATATGTCATCAGTTTTTTTTCTTTGTTTCGGTTTCGACTGTGTCCCTTGACACGCATCTCAAATGGGGTTGTTAATAGGGCTGGGCGTCGATTAAAAGTTTTCACCCGATTAATCGCCACCCTTTAATTGAATAATTCATCGGTTAATTGGTCTTGTTTATTTCCAGCATAGTATTTAAACAAAAAGTCAAAATATAATATTTTTTGTTTGCCTTTGCTGAATACATGAGAACGGCACAGTATAGAACTTGGATTATGAATCAATCTCTATGTGTAGTTAAGGATAGTTTAAAGACACTCAAACTCACAGATCCTTACTTCAGCAGCATGAGGCAAAAGTGTTCCTTGATACTGTACGGCAAGAGTAACCTCCTTTCATCGTTCGCAATAGTCTGTGCTCCACTAACCGGACACTCGAACCGTCGAACGATGTTAAGGTCGCCGGGACACGTGCAGGCTTTTGCACATGTCTGGAGTTACATATTTCGCCCGTTACAGTTTACTTTATTCTAAAATTTGACCTAAAACTTGTCCTTCATACAGGTGTGCTCGTCCAGGTCTGCGTGATGAAAGCGTTCATTTTTACTTTTTTTTTGGTTCGTCAAAAATTTACCGATTAACCAGTTCAAAATTTATTCGCAATTAAAGCATTAATGAATTAATGAATGGTTAATCGATTAATTTCCCAGCCCTAGTTGTTAGCCCTATGTACTGCGTTACACCGGATAGTTGAGCTCAATGACAGTTGGTAGATTAATACGATCGGTGCTTAATGACAGTAGAGAGCGCTAGTGTAACCAGGTTATAACTAGGGTACAAGTGCTCTAAATTCTCAACTTAAATCAAGCCTTGCGTATTATTAGAACAACAACAGCTTGATTGGTTTATTTAGTGTAAATGTGTAAAATAATTGCTGCAGACACCAATATTGTTGGTTTTCTATGATTGCGACAGCATTCGACTACAACAACCTCTAGGACGACATCAAAGACAACGTCTAGGACGACCTCTAGGGCGATCTGAAGCACGACCTCTACGATAACCTGTAGGACGACCTCAGAGATGACGTCTGGTGCGACGTCCAGGACGACGTCTAGAACGACATATAGGGCGATTTGAATTACGACCTCAAGGACGACTTCAAGGACGACTTCGAGGTTGACGTCCTAGAGGACGCCTTCAAAGACGACGTCTAGGACGACCTTTAGGACGACCTCAAGGACCACGTCTAGGACAGCGTACAAGAGGGCGACGTTAAAAACGTCTAGGGCGACCTTTAGGATGACCTCTCGAACGACCTCCAGGACGACGTTAAGGACGAGGTCAAGGTCGTCAGGTCCTTCGCTGAGGGTGCAAATGTGAAGGTGCGTAAAAATGTGAACTGAAGTGGTCTAAAACAAACTGGCGTGTGTGTATGTTATACAGCCTAAAACTGTTGGGAAGTGACGATGCAGCAACAGAGTAATGGCTGACAGCGACGTGATGGCACGAGCAAGGCCGGCACCGCTCGCACGTGTCGGTGTTTCGTTCTATGTCTGTTTTCTTCTTTCTTTATTCAAGGCCTTCCTTTTCCGGCAATAAACCTCAGTTGTCATCATGCTGCCACACGGGTCGGTCGTGTCCACTTTATAGCAGTGGCGACGAGGAAGAAGAATGAACCCACAAACTGCTGGTGCTTCGTCGAATGCCGATAGTACGCAGGCAGACAACTCTAACAGAACCGCCGTCAGCATGGCCTACGTGGTTCCCCACTTCAATGACGCTACAGATAAGTGGCCTGCCTACCGAATTCGGATTGAGGCATTTTTCGAGGGTAACGCTGTGACCGACCCTGGGAAAAAGCGGGCGCTACTTGTCTCGGCTCTAAGTACGAGGACAATTGAAGTGTTGGGAGCATCGTGCGCACCGAACACGGTTAACGACCTATCGTACGAAGATGTAGTCAAGGCTTTGGGCGACTATTTCTAACCGACACCCAATGAAATCGCCGAAAGCTTCAAATTCTTCAACAGGCATCAAAACGAAGATGAAACCGTGCAGACATTTCTCGTGGAACTTCGACGACAAGCGGAGAAATGTAATTTCGGCACGATGCTGGATCGGATGCTACGCGACCGGCTGGTTTGCGGAATACGAAATGAAGACGTGCGCAAGCTATTGTTAGCTCGCCGCGAAGTGACTCTGAAGGAAGCATAAGCCATCGCATTGGCTGCTGAAACGGCCGCCAGTAACCTCGCAGCCATGAAGTTACCACGAACTTCGGAGACCGAAATCAACGCAGTCGCCCCTGATAAATATCACGTTAAGAGTTCTAACAAGGGTTTTCAACGACGACGGAACGCAAGTCCTCCGGGTTCTTGTCGAAGGTGTGGAGCAGGGTCACACACAGCGGACTCGTGCAAATTCAGATCGGCCAAGTGCTTCTGCTGCGGGAAGCATGGTCACTTGGCACGACAGTGCCCTGACCGAACAATACAAGAACAGAGAAGGACCTGCGGCAAGGCGCGCTACGGCAAGACGTCCAACGCCTTGGAAGAACTGACGAGTTCATCAGAGACCGATGAAAGCCTGCTACTGACCTTAGACTGCGGATTCACGGATGGCAACATTGTTGGGTTTGTGGAACCCATACACCAGAAGTTCGTCTGGGGAGGCGTACCGCTCGTCATGCAAGTCGACACCGGTTCACCGGTCAGCGTCGTATCACAGGACATTTACGAGAGGTTCAAGAAATCATGGCCGAAGCTCAAGAAAACTACAGTTCGGCTGACATGTTTTCTGGGGAGATTACCTGTCCTTGGAGAGTTGAACTTGAAAGTCACCTACGAAGGGACGACGGTCGGCGGTAAACTGATCGTGTTGGGTTGCGCTGGACCGTCGTTGTGCGGTCGGGACTTAATCCGTGACATGGGAGCTTGTGGTGTCCCCGTGCTTCACCTTGGAGACGGGACGTCGCCGGGGGAATCAAGACCAGTGTCAATGAGCCAAAACGACCTACCAGCTATCCTGGCTGAGTACTCGGATCTCTTCAAGCCAGGCCTGGGGTTACTGGAGGGACCTCCGGTCAAGTTGCTCTTACGCCCTGGCGCCGTTCCTAGGTTCTTGAAAGCAAGACCCGTTCCATACGCATTGAGAACAAAGGTGACAGAAGAGCTTGATCGCTTGGTGGCTGAAGGAGTGTTGTCTGCTGTAACACACGCAGAGTGGGCTACTCCCATTGTTCCAGTGGTAAAAAAGAACGGGAACATTCGAATTTGTGGTGATTTCAAGCTGACACTAAACACCGCCTGTCACACGGAGAAATACCCACTTCCAGTAATCGAAGACATTTTCGCGTCTCTCAACGGTGGGGAAGTGTTCAGTACCCTTGACTTGAGCAACGCCTACAACCAGGTTTGCCTGGACGAAGACTCCCGTCAAATGTGTGTCATTAACACTCACAAGGGCCTATTTTCCTACAATAGGCTGCCGTTCGGAATCGCATCGGCGCCAGCTATTTTCCAGCGGAGGATCGAGTTACTACTGAAGGATCTGCCGGGGGTACAAGTGTACCTCGACGACATTCTGGTTGCAGAGAAGAAGGGTCAGTCCACGCTTCCAGTGGTCCTTCAGCGATTGCGGGAGATGGGCGTCAAGCTGAACAAAGGCAAGTGCAAGTTTCGTCAATCAGAAGTCAACTACCTCGGCCATAGAATAGACGCACGTGGCCTCCACCCAAAAGACGACAACTTAGACGCAATCCTGAAGGCACCGAGACCAAGGGACGTGTCAGAACTTCGCTCCTACCTCGGCTTGATTACGTATTATAGCAAGTTCCTACCAAACATGGCAACCCGGTTGTCCCCTCTGTACGAACTGCTTAACAAGGGGCATAAATGGCATTGGTCGAAAGACGCAGAAGAAGCTTTTGAACAAAGTAAACTCCAGTTGAAACAGTCCCAGATTCTAGCACATTTCGACCCGACGAAGCCCCTTCGGTTAGAGTGTGACGCATCCCCGTATGGCGTCGGCGCGGTGCTATCAATCAAGGATGGTAATGACTATCGACCGGTAGGATTTCGCTCACGTACCTTGTCAAAGGCAGAGCGGAATTACGCACACCTGGAAAAAGAGGGATTGGCTCTCGTATTCGGAGTCACAAAGTTCAGAGAGTATTTGTGGGGCCGTGCATTTACTTTGGTGACGGACCACAAACCACTGGTGAGCATTTTCCACCAAAATCGAGCTGTCTCTCACACGGCGGCCGCAAGAATACAACGCTGGGCGTTGCTGCTAAGTGCCTACTCGTATCAGATAGAGTACCGGAAGGGAGAGTTGAACCAAAATGCGGACGCCCTCAGTAGACTGCCCCAACCAGCAAAAGAGGGGTCTTGTGAAGACTTGCAGGAGTATGTTCTTGTCATGGAGGCCTTGGATGACTCTTTCATTCCGTCCACCGAACTCCGGCGGTTGACTACGGTAGACCCTGTTCTTCGTCAGGTGCTGAGTTTTATCCTGAAGGGCTGGCCAACTGACAAGAACAAGATCAGCAACCATCTGAGGCCGTTTTACAATCGGAGGGACGATTTGACGGTGGCCCACGGGTTAGTTTACTGGGGGCAGAGGGTGGTGATCCCCGAGCGCGCACGTGAGAGATTGTTGAAGCTTCTACTATGACACCCATGTAGGCGCATCGGGGATGAAAGCAGTCGCGAGAACCCTACTGTGGTATCCGGGCTTGGACGAAGACATTGAACAAGGGGCGCGGAGGTGTGTCACATGCGCTAAGTTAGCGTCTTTACCGCCTTCTCAGACACCGAAGCCTTGGCCAGAGACAAAAGAAAAATGGTCTCGGGTTCACATCGACTTTGCGGGTCCAGTAGACGGCTACATGTTGCTCATAATCGTGGACTCGCACAGCAAGTGGATTGAGGTGGCGCCATTAAAGACGGCAACAGCGGAGTGTACCATACAGGCCCTGCGCGCGAGTTTTGCCCGTTTCGGACTGCCCCGGACCGTAGTTTCGGATAATGGTCCTCAGTTTGTCAGTGCTGAGTTTCAGGACTTTTGTTCGCGCAACAACATCCAGCACATGCGCACGGCTCCTTATTTTCCCCAGTCGAATGGTTTGGCTGAGCGAGCAGTGAGAACCGTGAAAGAGGGTCTCAAGAAGTTGAAAGAAGGCAACATACATACAAGGTTAGCACGGTTCTTACACAGCTACCGCAGAACGCCAGGAAAAGATGGGAAGACACCATCGCAAAGATTAATGGGCTACACCATACGTTCACGAATTGACACGCTACTACCCGTGACGTTACCAAACACTCCGGATGAGACAACTAACCCCTTTATTCCTGGACAGACAGTGTGGTTCAAGAACCACAGTCCCGGAGACAGGTGGCTTCCCGGCACAGTAGAAACAACCAGTGGTCATCGTTTGGTACAAATCAGTTCGCCAGCGGGTCAGCGATGCCGCCATGCAGACCAAGTTCGTCCCCGCGATAGCAACTCAGAAGTCCAGGCACGGATACCCCAGGTGGACGGGACAACTGATGCTGCCGCTGCGTTCCCGACACCCCAACAACCACAGCCGGTCGTCACCTCTGAGCAAGAACGTCGAGATTCACTCGAACCAGCAGAAAGAAGATCACGTCGAGATCGGCGTCCACCCGTTCGTCTTTTTTATAAGGGGAAAGGAGTGTTGGGAAGTGACGATGCAGCAACAGAGTAATGGCTGACAGCGACGTGATGGCACGAGCAAGGCCGGCACCGCTCGCACGTGTCGGTGTTTCGTTCTATGTCTGTTTTCTTCTTTCTTTATTCAAGGCCTTCCTTTTCCGGCAATAAACCTCAGTTGTCATCATGCTGCCACACGGGTCGCTCGTGTCCACTTTATAGCAAAAACTTAGTCTGTCACAACGGTCGACTTGTCTACCAGCTGTAGATGAGAAATTCAGCTAGTGCAATACTACTACAACCGCTTGTCAGGGGTTTTAAACGTGCATCACGCAGTAGTGATACACGACCGCACGACTGTATGATGCTCATAGAGATCGAAACGGGCAGGGGTGGGGATGAACCCAGGATCCCTGGGTTCTGCAGCGTGAGCTTTAGTTCCACGTGCTCCGAGCTGGTTTGCGCTAACCCACTCGTCCAGCGATCAACCTCCACAAAGTCGTCGAAAAAATGCGGGGCGAGTGGGAGGGGGGGGGGGGCTATTTCTTGTAATGAACACAACTTTCGTAAAAAGAACTCACATAAAACTCAGTTCTTTTAATTGGTTAATGACATCCATGAATCTATTCATTCCAAGGTTGAAACTGATGCTGTGTTTATGAATTTCTCCAAAGCTTTTAAGAGAGTTCTTCACCAGCGTTACTAAAACAATTAGCAGTCTGAACCTTCACCCTATGGAAACCAAGTAGATCCTTAATTTTCCTCTCGCACCGAACGCAATCAACAACCATTATCAATGATTCTTCTAATGCAATAAATGTGGCATCCGTCTTCCAGAGGGCTCGGCTTTTAGGCCACTCCCTTTCTTCGTTTATTTCAACGACCTTCCGGCAAATATAACCTAGCGAATTCGACTGATTGCGGCCGATTGTGGCATATCTTGGCAAGTACGTAACTCAAACGATGCTTCGAAACTGCAGCGTAATCTTGGTTCTATCACGGCTCGGTGTATCAATTGGAAAATGTGTGTTAACGCATCGAAAATCAGTCATGACGTTCTAAAAGAAAATGGTCCATATATCTTTTGATTACACACTCGCCAACCCAAATCTTGAAAGGGTTACAAGGTACAAGTAACTTGGTGTTCTCCTAACAGAGTAGGTTGATTTAAAGGGGCACATTGACTTCATCGTGAGTAGGGCAAACCAATTGCTGGGGTACTTGAAAAGACATTCATACTTGGTTCCTCCAGAGGTTCGTATGCTTGCTTACACATCATTCGTTCCTTCTCAAGTGGAATACGCCAGCGTGATATGGAACCCGTGGCAAACGAATCTAACTCAAAAGCTAGTCTGTAAAAAAAAAAAAAAACAGCGCGTTTTATTTATAAAGGATACTAACATTTATCTAGCGTATAGTTCGAAAGCAAGGGCATTCTTGCATTTATTGAGCAGCAGGCAAAAACAGGTGATACTTTTTATTCTTATATAAAATTTACTACTTCAATCAGGAACACAAAAAATAACATTTGCACCCAACGTATCATATTTCTCCAATGGTTAATCATACCTCCAAGGTAAGATGATTGTCTAGCCGCACTAAACATTTCTTTAGTCGCCCTTACAATTAGCAATTAAAGATTTGAACTGTTTACCTGTATCCATTGCGGGTCTGGTGGATGTGGCGCACCTCAGAGATGGGTGTGAAACTTTAAGACTAGTTCGATTATCGCTTTTCTTTGATCGACATGCTGTACGTCTTCGTCCCCTGCATGTTTTAATAGTATTGGTATATGTGCTGAAGTTAACACTGACTTTTGTTTGCTTGGTTTGTTGGAGGCTATTTTGTGTTTCTTTTGTTTGAAGCACGCACGCATTTTTTTGTTGTTTCACTTTGTCTTCTATCTTTCTTATCTCATGTCGCATGTATTATGTATTAAATGTATTCTATTTTTACCCTCCTTCCCCATGTAATGCCTTAGGGCGATTTGAGGTGAATAAACGAAACAAAATTTTTATGTCATCCTCCCAAGTGAGAAATGCCAATTTAGTGTGTTTCCATAGTTTAATCAGCACGCGTTTAGTAATTCCTTGCATCGAAGTCACAGCTCTACGTCTCATATGCCTATTTTATGAATGAACATATTGTTCAAGGTGACTCGTGCCTAGAACATGGAGTGCAGCACGTCTTGAGGTTGTGGCGATGGCCGGAAGGTTAAACCAATTATAGTATCATTCGCAATATATAAAAAAAAATGAAACGGCATTTGTCATTAAGTGGTCGCGATTAAAGTTTTTACCGAATTGTATATGATCGATGCAGTGGTAAATATAACCCGTCAAGTGCTGCATCGTTTGGGTGATTGTCTTGGGTGCGTAAGACTATGCGTCTTCGCATAACTGTTTCCGAACCGTGACATCGCGTATAGGCGAATCCGTTCGTGAGGATGTCCTTCACATAATTTGAAAATATTGCAAGTCAGTAAAGTAAGTAGAACTCCTTAAGTCATTTCAATTAGATGTTCAACCCAAAACAGTAAGCGGCAGGCGCCGCTTTTTTTCCTTGAGAAAATAAAACTTCTCTTTTTCGTCTGCTCCTCGGCCATTTTCTGCAATTGTTTGAGTTGATAAACACGCTGCATTGTAATTAATGGGATCTTAAATTGACATGAGTGAGAACGCAAACAATGTAAAAAGTACATTTCAAAAACTGAAAGCAAGAAAGAAAGAAGCAACATCTGAAACTCAACTTCAGAAGCATGAGGTTTGGATCACTGGCATCTGCTTTGGTCCACTAAGCATTACGCGAATTGGCGGACTCAGAACCACGGCGAGAGCCATGCAGAAACAGGAAAACGGAAATTACTTTCTGCTTGTAATCTAGTCTATTATAGACCTTTATAAAATTTTGAAGTGAATAACCGGGCGGTCATTTTGGCGATTAGAAGAACGAACAAGATACCGCAACACTCCTGAAACCTGAAAGTGTCACCGGCCGGAAGCTCTTTTACTTTAACGGTGCTCTGTCATGTGCCTTGAAATTAGGAATCTCGCTGTCAGCACGCAGGCAGCAGCACAGCAAATACAAGTACTCAGCTATTGGAGTCGGCTTTTGAGATACTGCAGGACCGGTTCACGCTGTATTTGATATATGTATGCAACGCAGGATGATTGCTTTCCTTGTGCACAAAATCGCACTCTGGTAATACCCATGTTACACGGAAATCTTCACCACAGCTAAGTCAGCCTTAACTGGTCTTATACTTCACCACAGTTAACGCACTATTCTCTCAGACAGCTATTTTAAAGTTGAAGTGTACATGCAAAGTTTTGATGGACGCACAAAATAGCTTAATCACACCCACGTGTTAGCGTCAGCATTAGCGTGGTGGACATCACCGTTTTTGACTATCCGGCATATTGTGTTTACCGAGACCTTCGAGCTGGTCGGATGGGCATCCGGCTCGCACCCAAGTTTCCGAGTTTGTAGCAATGTACGTTATTACAACTGTTCCTAAATAAACTCAGTTTTCTATTACACACGCTTATAGCTTTGACTGCATAGCCACAACATGTTGTCCGCAAGTCTAGTGTGATAACTTTCGTTAAGTTAATCTCAAAACTGACACGGAGTTGTTTCACGCCCAATTTCCCTTAAGAGAGAATAACTACAACTTAAGACATGTGGATTATGTTAGAGGTAAAACACGTACGAGCTATGGTAAACAAAGATTAACATAGCAAATTCTCCAACTTCTAAACATGCATTCTCAAATTCTGGAAATAGCTGAACGACTAAATTCACTAGATACTTTCAGAAAAAGAGTAAATAATTATATTTTGAAGCATGAATAATATATTGCACAAAAATATGTAAACAACCTTGTTTTTTGTGTGTTTTTTTTATTTGTGTTGCCGCTCTGAAAACTGTATGGGGCTTGGGACCTTCGTCAGATGCTATTAAGTACATTTTGTCCGTGCCACCCCACTTCAAAAAGGCTAATAAATGAAATAAAATAACTTGTAACTGCAGTTAAGTGTGCCTGTGTAACAAGGGTATTGGATTACGTTTAGAAATATTTAGTCCAGCCGGGCAATCCCCAAAGCACTGCTTATTCATATTCATTGATTTGAAAAGAGATGAAAAAAATAAAAGCCGTTTACAACTCCCTGTAACGCCGAATTAGAGCGCAGCTCTTGGGGAGGAGGAGGGAAGGGTACTGAGGGGAGGGTATACCCCTCCTCCTCACGTCCTCATCCTGTATGCTACTCCTCCCTCCGAGCGGCGTCGCCGTCGCCTCACGAGGGTCACGTGACCTCACGGGGACATGTGACGTCACCGGGGTCACGTGACCCCTAGAGGTCACGTGACGATGACGATGACGTGATCAGTGACAATGCGGATGCGAATGTCGATGACGTCATCAGTAACGTCACGCGTCCTATAATGCACCGCGCGGTTAGCGACGGCGACGCCGACGCCGACGCCGCTGAAGTCAAAAACGGGCGCCTAAGAGCTGCGCTCTTAAACGGGCCACATGCAGAAACTCTGTACATGACACTGACCATGATTCCTTTATTCAACGGGCACAACCCGAAGACAGCTGTCTGAAAATAAATTTATATATATATATATATATATGTTTTATTATATAATGAGACAACGATACGCAGCGGAAAATTGAGTTCACATGAATAGATAGATGTAGTTGAGGGAAAGCTTTGCACAGACAGGCGACATCACTTCTTTGCAGTCCCTTCTGTAACGCCTGGTGCGGCACGTGGCAAGGCGCAAGACAAGATTAAAGCGATCGCGTCGCTCCCAAACCTACGACCGAGAAAACACACACACACACACACACACACACACACACACACACACACACACACACACACACACACACACACACACACACACACACACACACACACACACACACACACACACACACACACACACACACACACACACACACACACACACACACACACACACACACACACACACACACACACACACACACACACACACACACACACACACACACACACACACACACACACACACACACACACACACACACACACACACACACACACACACACACACACACACACACACACACACACACACACACACACACACACACACACACACACACACACACACACACACACACACACACACACACACACACACACACACACACACACACACACACACACACACACACACACACACACACACACACACACACACACACACACACACACACACACACACACACACACACACACACACACACACACACACACACACACACACACACACACACACACACACACACACACACACACACACACACACACACACACACACACACACACACACACACACACACACACACCAACTATTTCCCAATTCTCTGAAATGCCCTGAGGCGGGAGCCCCTTCATTTTTAATTAGAAGAAACACTGGGCCTTTATGTCGTCCACACTGCAGAAAGCTTTATGAGGGTTATAATTTGTTGGTTGCAATAAAGAACTTGCGGAACCAACGTGATAGGACAGACTGTTCGCGCCGCTAGCACCGAAATTGCATGCGAGGTTGTTTCTAGCTAGTTCATTTTTGTCACCGACACTCTAGTTCTAGTCCTTTGGAGCTTGCCTAAACACACTGCTTTTAATCGCTTGAGCTGTCCCGGAAGCTTTGGGATACATTGAAAGGTCTGAGAAGAAAATCAAGGATGCCTGATTTGTGAGTTCGGTATGGTTTGGTATTGGAAAATAAGGGCCTTTTCTTGTTTGTTTTGGCCCGCCTATTTGTATCTCGCCAACTCCGTATCTTTCGCCACTGATTACAATGATATGCTTTCAGTGCATGAGCCCTTCTTGGTACTACACACACACATTGAGCAATGTTTGTGTACACTGTCGGTCGAATTGGACAGGTTTGAAGACAAAGTTATACAGATAGCCGATTGTTTTCACTTCAACAATTTTATTGTAGTTTCTATCACGGATTTCAAGACGGCGTAATCGGCTTACCGTCTCTCGAAATAAAAATAAAGTCAGTGAGAAGCCTTCAACCAATAAATACAGAAGGTCTACATTAACCTTATATTGACGTAAATTATAGGTTCGTGATACATGTTCAATTGTGCCGAAAAAAATAGCGCTATAGTCAGTCTCACCCTACAATTGACTAGCGCCCGAAGGCTGTCGGGTGGAGCCCTACCTCAGAAAAGCTGCATCGGCATTGCAAAATAGTGCGCGAGATAAATTCCGATAATAAGAAGAGGGAAAGTACTAATCTCATGCTTATGATTCTTTGCTGTAATGGCGCAGTAAAGGTACGTGATATTTAGTTTAATAAATTTCATGAAACACTTCGTGAACTTGTCAACTGTTTGGAAAGTTGGAGGGCGCGCCAGCAACACTGACATAAAGTAGTTTCACCTTAGTCATTATAATCCAATAATAGCGGCAACTGAGACAAGTACGAGGCTGACGGAAATGCAGACGAACCACAAGTAGATGGGTCAGCAGTGAAGATTCGCTCAGTGTCCTAACCATTCGTGCTGTAACGGTGAACTGTGAACACAGGTGTAAGTAGAGCGAAAACCCAGCAAGCAGACGGAACTGCCGGGAGAGCTTCATAACCAGACGAAAACCTCGCTTTCACATGACGCATCTTGGTGCATTGATACGTACGATGGAGCAAATATACCTTGTGGTGTCTAACAAAGTCGTGATTGGACACGGGGACCTGTAGCATTGGGTTTTAGTGCATCGTAGGATTAGATGCAGTATATACATGTTCATGCGTTAAGCGATTACAAAGTTTATTTTTGCTTTCATTCCCAGCTAGAAACACTAATTTCTGGTTAATATAATGTAGCTACATTTACTAACCCGCAACGTAGATACATTTATACGTGTCGAGTGGATAGATACGCACATTTATGCGTCGCTATTATGAGCCACTGTCAGTATGGAACATTTCTTGAAGGGAATGAAGCTGTCCATATTACCCCCATAAAGCTATAATTGTTTTACCTCAAAGCCTTAACCTGTTTTATTGTAAACAAAAACATTTAAACTCCTGCATTACTACTTTCAGCTTGACACAGCGGTGACGCATATATCCAGATGACTGCGTAGACGCTTGAATTACAGAAGTTTATGAAAGTCGTATAATTCATTCAATAATGCATTTGAAGGCACCTCACGACAGTGGTGATAATTTGTGGTTTTCTTGCAAGGTGGGACGGAACGTTTTCTTTCCTCGCAACCAACCTGGTCGCAGCCAAAGAACCAAGGTGACTGGTGTCTGAAATATACAAAAAAGATTGCGAAATGCAAAAACCACACGCAAATAAAAATATAAAATAATATGATCAATGAATTAATGATTTTACGAGGTCCCTTTCTTTCTTTTTCAGAAATTCTAGTCGCAATTTATAGATTGTGAAGACTCTTTAAAAACGAGGTAGCAAGTTTGAGTTTTCGCTAAACTTTGACTGTATTTAATTTTCCATTGGTTTTCTACAGGTTTCACTATGTTGCTCCCGTGTGTTCCCTTCACTTTGTCTCCAAGTTTTACAGCCCATCTTTTTTATATAATTGCCTCATTCAGGAGCCGTCTAGTACTAAGTGCGGAACTTAGTATATATTTTAAGGCCAAATATTTGGGGATAAATACGGCTCACTAAGATCTTGTAAGTGAAAACAAAATGCAGACAAAAATAGATGAGACGCTGAATCATAGAAATAAAGTTATACTTAATCAAAATAACAACATACGATTTTAATTGAAGGGATTTAGGCTTAATGTTGTAAGTAATATTTAATCGCGATCTTTCGAAATATCGCGAGGTTTGTTTTTGCTTCCCAAGGAAAAGGTCAATTAAAAAAAACTTGAAGTGTCTGTGAAATCTCTATAAATGTTTATGTCTCAAACTTTCAACGATCTTGTGAAGTTCCTGTGGACGCAATCCCTCATTTTAGTTGAATATGTGACGTCCATTACGTGTGCCGTTGGTAGGCATCTTACCCAGGCACTAAATACCGCAAATAAGACCATGCTTGCAGTTTGGTATCCAAAAATGTCCATCACGTACCCCGCAATTGGTGCAGTAATGCAAGCACTAGAAAGAAGGCAAAATTAAAATTCAATTTTCACATTCTTTATATTGTTTAGATTTTGTTTCGTGAAATATGTTTACCAAAACACTGCAAATCCATACGTCACGCTGACCACAAAGCTAGTTGCCTGAATATTGTCCGGGCATCCACGGCTTCTGTAAAGTGGCAAATTGGTTCATTCTTTAACACATCATTTCCATATTTTAAACGGAGCATCTACGAGCGGAAAACACACAAAGAAGGCTTCTTAAATCGACAAGTTTCAGGCAGCTGCATCGTTTACAATAAACAAAGTAGAAACAATAGTATTTTATATTGGGGGACTATGTTGCGTGGAAATTAGTGAAAAGCAAGGGCGGTGGAGATGCGGTATTTAAATGAGTCTTGAAATATTTATCCAGAAACTAGTTTTCGGTTTCGGTTCCTCCTCGGGGAAAATCGCGTTTATTAGTTGCAGCATTGAAAATATCTTAGAAACGAAGATTATCATAATGAGTAATGCTCTCTGCGCATGAATATGCAGGGAATTTGTCCATAAGACAGAATCATAAAAGCAATTGAATCGTATTACAATAAGCGCAAGATATTTTACGTTTAAATGATGCCCCTAGGCAACCCGGTGATTAGTTTTGTTTTTGTAATATTCTAATAATTCGATGTATTCACTCCAGAAACAAAGCTAGTACGCAAATATAAACAACAGACATACACCAGACAACCGCTTTACTTTCCTATTCTTGCGTTGACATACACTGAGAAACACTACACTCCAAGAAATACCTGTGCCTACTTACTCGCAAAACACTCAAAGAGCCAATCTCTGCGATCTACGAAATCCGCTCTGTGAATGATGAGGCGGAACATCTGTTTAAATCTCAAAATTAAGTCTGCGCTGCTGCTTTACGCAACGCAAGCATGACGCTTTGCATTGCGTAATGCCACAGGAGCAGACTTCATTTTTAGGTTTGAACGGATGTTCCGCCTCATCATTCGCAGAGCGGATTTCGTGAATCACAGAGATTGGATCCTTGAGTGTTTTTCGGGTAAGTAGACGCGCAGGCATTTCTTATAGTGTAGTTGTGCACTCAAAGATGATGCACACCTTTTTGTAACTCCAGGTTCCGAATGATATAGAATGAAAACAATTTGAAAGTATTAATGTAGACTATAAGGTAATCTGAATATATTTCTGTTCATATTGTTCCCAATTGAAGAACCCCAGCTGCGTTTGGTATATCGATTCTTAACGATAGCACCGATGCAAGTCTTGCGGATATCCGAAAGAGCAAATATTTTAAATCACTGCAGTCGAACTAAACTGAAAGCAAGAAATCGAGAAAACGGGGAACAGAGGAGAGCAAATGCCACAATTCAGTGTCGGCTCGAGAAAATAGGCGATATGTCAGGTCGAAATAATATTATTTTTTATGGGATTCCTGATAGTGTTGAGGAATCGTGGGTACACGTAGAAGTAAAGAATAAAAATGTATTGTCGCATTGCGTCTATAAAGGAGCGAATTCTGCTATGAACACGTTGTCAGTTTAAATGTAGCGCGCACACGGTCTAGGACAGTTCGTTGCCAACAAATGCAAACCAGTCATAGCTAAATTTTCCTCTTTCGAAACGAAGGAACAAGTACTGCAGCTAAGGTATATTCTAAAACTAACTAATATCCGTGTTAGTGAGGATTTCTCTGCTGCAACACGTTCGGCACGGAATACCATAATTGTATTTGGTAAATCTAACGGTTCAACATTTATGCTAAATTCTAACAAAGTTTTTGTTAACGATAAGTGCTATATTTATGAACATGCGCTTGGCCCCGTCACGGAATCTTTTCGCCCTCATACGTCTCGAGCTATGGCGCGTTTGGCATCTTAGCCGAAGGAAACATGTGCATCTGATTAGCAGTCAGTGACGTACTGTGGAGAGTACTTATATTTGTATAACGTATCTGTTCTTTTCACTAACATATGGAGTTTGAAAAAAAAAACACATGACAATGTCGATACTTGCGATGTAAACAATGTTTCTTTTGCCGAGACGAGGCTTTCGACGAAAATAAAAGATTCCGAGTTATTTCTCGACAAAATATCTTTACTAAATTTCAGAATGACAGAAAACAACGTAACGGCGGTGGTGTTTTTAATAGGTGTTTGTGATTGTATCTCGTCTTTTATTGTAAATATATATATCACTCTCGAAATAATTTGTTTCTGCATCACCATTCAAAATCCAAGGCTCGTGCTAGGACGCTGTTACCGCCAGCCTATATGTTTTGACATTTTTAAGGGTCTTCGTAATGTGTTGAACTATAGCCTCCTCGATACTCAGAAAGCCCGGCAGTTCGAAGACGGAGCCATGGAGTGCCCGGTCACCGATTTGGAGCGCAAGGGTCTGGTAGCACAGAGCATCAAAGAGCCAATCTCAGGAAACCTGGACATCAGCGCACAGCTTCTGCAGCGGCGAGGACCCGAAACCCACTTGTTCGTTCGGGAGAAGTGTGTTTCGGCGTCTCGCCTTAGCGGGGCACCAGTCACGTGG
The DNA here is from genome assembly GCA_037355805.1 of Ixodes ricinus. Lineage (NCBI taxonomy): Eukaryota > Metazoa > Arthropoda > Arachnida > Ixodida > Ixodidae > Ixodes > Ixodes ricinus. The sequence continues at coordinate 264,507 of JAZHYW010010965.1, read as the reverse complement.
CTCTCTTCTCATTCATTGTCTGCCGTTCCACCTTTTCCATTTCAGCGGCCGCTTCTCATGGAGATCTGCCAGGTTTTGTCAGTGTATAGGAGGATATGGTTGAACAATTTTTGTAACACGTTTTCCAAATACACCTTTACTTTTAATGGGTTACTTTAACTTCCCTGACATTGTTTGGAGCTCGGGTAGTTCTTACACTAATGCTTTTTCTGTAGATTCCGCGAAATATTGTGGCGTGCTGTGTTAGTCTTTTTTTTTGTGTGTCAGCTACCAACCACGCCAACTACAACGGCGGTCGCCGCATCGAATATTTTGTACCTCTTTCTGACTTCTGTTCCCAATCTTGTCCGCCAAATAACCTAGGTCCAGGTTTTAGTGAACATTCATTGCTACATTTTTCACTATATATTTTTAGTAGAACCAATATTCAAAAAAATTATTCGTGATTATGCCAAAGCCAATGATGGTCCTAATAATGCTGAATGTGGTGATTTTCTAGATATTTATTTTGAAGCAATTCTGGAGTACTTCGTCGAAACAAATCGGACCCTTTTCAAAGAAAAGATTTGTTATTTTTCGAAGAACTACATTTCTTTTTAACCCATAATTGCTAATTCGTGTTCACCATGGTTCAACATAGTGCTCTTAAGATTTTCTAACAAAAAGAAACGCTTTTAAAGCCGTTAAAGCAACGCTTTGTCCACTCCCCTAGCAGAAATACACTGACGCTGCATATGCTGACAAAAATGCCGTTCAAACGCTAAGATAAATATTTATAACTCGACCTTGCCATCAGTGTTACTTAATAATCCTCGACAGTATTGGAAAGTTCAGTTTGGCTACGATAAGTAATCTTTCACTTAACTCAAAACTGCAGATGTATTTTGCATTGAAGAATCTATCAGTGCTTCTCTGTTTAATAAACTTTTCACAAACGTTTTTTTTTCTAATTCCGAATGTAATACGAATTCACATTATCGAGCAAACGATTTGTTTTTATCATTGAATCATACTGTCACCGACCGTGATACTGTCTTAAAAGTTATAAATGGCCTTAAGAAGTCTTCATCCACTGGTACGGACAAAATAAACCAAATGATTCTAAAATTAACAAATCAGTACAATTCAAACGACAGTAAGTGTGCAGGCGAGCTGCTAGTAGCTAATCTTGCCATTTAGGGCCTGAGACTGTTTTGCTGAAAAGAAAACAAATTTAGTCGAAGGAACAGCACAAAAGAGAGCGTCTTCAACTCGTATTTGAGACGTTCCCTTCTGTGGCCGTTCCTTCAACTAAATGTTTTCCTCACTTCTGCATCACAAATTTAGGTGTTAAAAACATGATAAAATTTAGCACACTTCCCTAATACTTGCATGTATATTTTAACAATCACTCGACTCTGCAATTTTTTCTGACAGGACTCCTTAAAAACTTTCGAACACATAATTGCTGTTTTGCAAATATAGTCTGCTTCATCCAGTTTGCAGACAATTGTCTGCAAACTGGATTTTAGGTTTCCCGCAAGAAATCTAGTTGGATTTCCTGTTCCATAATCCAGTTTGCGAAAAGTTATGCAGTTTTTTTTCGGCATGGATACGTTTTAATAAACTTGGCGTAGATCTGAATAAAAAATATCGTGGCTGAAAATGTTCCGGCGAATACCGAGAAGCAGAAAGGGAAGTCTTCGTACTTTATGACGGGAAAATCAAAAAACTGGCTGAAACATCTGGCAAATACACATTACAACGAGTGTATGTACTTTCGTTGACTCTTACTGATTACAATCGTAGAGTAATTGGAATGCAGGCCCTGGGACATCAATTTGAATGTTTTTAGTCTCAAAGTAACAAAACAAAGCAAACATATTTTTAAACTACGAATTGTGTCGCCTTGTTATATCTTGTACTTTGGTTCCTTTGCTTTGATTTCAGTGCCACAGAAAGTTGTCACCAAGTCGCCCTTTGATTTCCTAAATTTTCTAGCTTGTAGAATTCAAATTTAATCCATCGTTTATATCCTAGACATCCTGGACAGGCCGTCAATTTCTAATGTTAAAAGGTATTGTTATAATTCTCTCCTCATTTTACACTTGTGCGGTACATTCAGTGCACTAAGACGTTGTCACAGTATTTGGGATTTAAACATTAGACGAGAAGTATGAATTTGATTCTTATAAATTGCCAGAAGTTCTTGAATGTTTGCCCTACCACAGTTTAATAAGATGTTCAGTATCTTCTGTTATATTATCTGACTTTTTTAATTAGTAATTTCATTTAAGTCATGAAACAATTGTGACGCAATCTCACTATAGTTTGTTCTACCTTAACTTCAGGCTCAGACGACGATACCAGCTTATGGATTCACCCGGACAGCGTCAAAATTTAACATTATGGTGTTTATCTTGTTTCTATATATGTTCTGCCATGGCTAAACCAATCCTAGAAAAGACCTAGCGACTTGTGCTTTTGACGCTGATTGATTAGTCCATTACCTCGGAGCGTCGGCTGCGTCTGAAAGTAAGCAGAGACAAAGTATACGGCGAACAAGTTCGTCTGGTTCTTGCTCAGGTGTTACACTGACGTCTAAACACCGAGCTCTGATTAACACTGATGGAGGAATAGAGTGTAGTCCTCGATGCCGACTGCCTTGAGGTTTACCCAATATCTTTCCAATCGGAGCCGATCAAATCTGGGCGTTCTGACGTCATCGGTACCCCCGCGCAAGAAGCAGACCAACTTACGCTCCGCATAGTAAAGAAGTCGAGGCCGTTACACTACTAAAACTGCATGACCATTGCGGCAGGACACAGCTCGCGGTTCTCTTCGGGCAAGCTGAAGAACGAAAGTGAAATAGATGGTTTTCTGGGTGCATCGTAATGTTATGTAAGGTTAGGGACGCATGTGTCTGCACATTTATTTATTTATTATTGTTATATTTTCTTTTCTATGGTGTATTACATTACTAAAATTATACTCCCTCACAGCAGTGTCCGAATACACATCTCCGAGACAGAAATCACAGGTTATGACACGAACATCCTGAATATTCCCGCTTTATCAATCAACAACCTAGAGACGTTTTAGTGTTGTGTCGTTTACCTGCAGTCTCGGGTTTTTTTCAACCATGTGGAATGTACACCAGCTCGTTTGCGCCCTTACATTTTGTTCATTCATCCTGACTCAACTAAAAACAGACAGCTCGCACAAAAAGTGATAATCAAATGAAGGCAGAAATCACGGCATTTAAAACATCAGCCGTGCGAATAAAAATAAACCCCCGCCCTGCTCTCTTTTCAACTCCTCTTCTCGAAAAATAGTAGATAACTTTTCTACATACAACGCAGTATTCTGCAGGTGGCAAATGGAACAAACGAAGTAAGCCGCCGTTGCTATTCCAAGGCACACTTGCGCTGAGCCCGCCATCCATAGATTCCTTGGTGAAAAAGAAAAAAAATACAATTATTCAACAGAAAGCAACTAAAATCAGTAACAACGATCTAGATATTTGTGTAGGAGTAAATGTTATGACTCTTGTTAACGTTACAAATTTTACCAGAGAATAGAGAGGTAGTTGAACTATTACTATTGTCACTGCCATTTTACACACAAGGCTTGACAAGTTCTGAGCATCTCATTTTTGTTCCGAAGCCAATGGGACTGCAGTATTAGACGTTAATAACGCCAAAGAATCACCATGCAAGACATTTAAAGATCAGCAAGCCTTGCTTTTCTACGCTTACAGCGACAATTGGGCAAGCTCACTTTTACAATCGTGGTGCAGAAAACTCTTGATATCTATATAATGCTAAAGAACCGAACGTACATTGCTGTAGTACGTTGTTCAAACAGGTCTGTAAGACATTAAGAAAGGGTACGTTGAACAAAACGCGAGGGCGCAAGGGAGCTGGTGTAAGTTCATAATTCTAGAATTACCCGAGATTTCGGTAACGACAAAAGAAATAACAGAAAGAAGGAGGGCGGTCACACAACTGAAACTTGCTCAGTGTGGTTCTCCGCCTATGTTTTGCGGTTTTGCATTCCAAGTTTTACGGCCTTTCTTGAAAGCTTCCTTCTTGTTTTTTGGATGCATGCCGCATACTCTTTTAGTGCTATCTTACACGTTGAGAAATAAGGCCGGTAAGTGCATGCCATTGAAGCATGTCTGCTCGACATTCACGAGAAACAAAGCAAGGGAACAAAGTCGAATGGCTTCGGACGCGAGTTTGCGAACAAGGACGACTACTCTCCCCTCTCCCGGAGATAATCCGCTTATCCTCCTCAGTTATCGCCAAAAACAGCTGCTCATGTTGATGTAGGAAATGAACCGGTCGCTTTCCTTTTTCTTTTTCTTTTTCTGCTTTGGTGTTGTGAAAACGAAAAGTTCTCCCCAAAACGAGATACTCTTAGATTCCGTTCGATCATCGAGATGTGGCTGTCGTTGACGCTGCTGTGCTTTGATATTTGAGATATTTTTCAAATCAATAAATTTCGGATAGCGCTACACTGTGTAATCCGTAGAATATATTGTTCGATTGTTGACGCTTGCTAAATACCATGCCCGAGTCCGGTCACTGATATTGGTAATTACGCTATTTGTGGGCTTGGCATATGCATGACTTTCGATTAGCTTCTATCTTCCATTATTTTCGGCCGCAAGGCGCTTTCTCCAGTGACAGCGGTGGGAGGGCAGTGCCGGTAAGACACTAGCCCTACACCCTGTGAGTGGACTGGAGAAAGATTATATTATTCCCGTGGCCGAGTGTTTCTTGGAAATGTATATAGCATAAAAAGGTTTAGTTTGATCAGTTTCGCTCAAAAATGTTTCCTTAAAAATAGAAAAAAGTGTCGCATATATTTTAGGGCTTGACTACAAAATTTCCTTTGACTGTAGTTTAAGCTATACTGGTCGGACGAAACGCGGAATTCTTGAGATTTTGACTGAATATTGGCGATATGTCCAGAATGACGACACTTATTGGGAGGTTCTTTAGCACTTTTAAGAACTTAACACTTGCTTCCCTTTGTGGAATTTGACCTAGGTAATTTGAACAGAAGTAATGACCACAAACTTCGCTAGAAAAAGTCAATTTTCATACCAAAGCATGGAAACTTAGTAAATACTGCCACGAAAAATAGGTGACGAGGCGAAGTAGAACTGAACAAAATAAAAGTTTATTGGGGCGAAATTGTGCCCAAACTAAAGGGAAATAACAGCACATCAGAGGCGTCGAGTGTCGGCAATACAACAGGGCCGAGCTCGAGTGATAACTGACTGTATAATGCCACGGGGGTTCCTTTTATAGCACACTCCCTTCTGGAATATTTTGTACTCGAACATTTCGAATTAAAACATTATGTTCTAAAAACAAGCCACGAACTTTTCGAATTTTGTAGGAGCATCGTCTTAGGAGTAAATAAAAACATCTGCCCGACCAATTATTCGAAACCGGGACCTCTGCGTGACAGTCGGGCGTGGTGCACACTGGGCTACCGCTAAGCACGCGGCAATATGATTATGTCGGCTTTTTTTTTTTCGTATAAAGTGGTGATATACTTGTGGCACTTTTGTTTTCAAGTACGCATAAAGGCCTTTATTATGAAGAGATTTGTGTTCACGTATTTAGTTCGTTTACTGGCAGGATCGTTAAATCAAAAGTAATATTAATACTAATACTAATAATTATTATTATTAATATAATATTATATATTAAGTATTATAAATGACCAGGTTATGCTCTCCATGCGAATTATTCTGGAGGCCATGGATACCTTTATACCCTTGAGAACAGTTACTAAATCTCACTCTCCTAGCTGTTTTTCCAGTGAGCTAAAATCGTTACTGAAAAGAAAGGACGTCTTTCATACGAAGTTTAAAAAAAGCGGCCTCCCAATGTGGGAGGTAAAATTCAAGAGTTGCAGAAAGCAATGTATAAGTGTCCTAAATCGCGATTGCCAGGCGCATCATGCTTTAGTGAAATCAGATCTTGTCAATAAACCGAAGAAATTCTAGGTACACTAAATCACGTTATGGCAGGCATATTGAATGGACCCTAGTCCTAGATAATTATGAAAGCGATTCGAAGTCCGTGCCTGAGTTATTTGCAGATAATTTTGGGTCAGTCTACAGGGATATTAAGCAGTGTTTCTGATTTCGCTACCTCATTTAGACGGGTTTGGTGACTTGTTAAGTTGTATTAACGTCGATGAAGAACGCTTACTGTCCTGTATTAAGAAGCTGAGTGCATCATGATCAGCATGGCCCGACGACATTCCCTCCGCAATCTTCAAAAGCTATCACGACATATACACACCGGAACTGTGCTCAGTACTTAACAACTCTTGAAAGTTGGGAACCTTTACTGAAATGCTGAAGGTCACTGCTGTTTTTACGGTCCAAAGCTCGAAAAAAAGTGATGTTAGTAAATATAGACCCATTTGTCTTCGCTCTTTATTTTACAATCTCTTTGAAATGGTCGTCCATCAATTCCTCTCTATCAATGTTTGAAACTTCGCAATTTCAAATCAACGTGCCTTTGTGAGTGGCAGATCACCGGCTACAAATCGTGTTCTTTTCTATGTCTACCACGTCACGTCTAATATGTTACAGAGGTCAGTTAGACGTTGTCTGCTTTGACTCAAGCAAGGCCTTTGACGTAGTGAAACACACGATAATTTTATCCAAACTTCCCTACCAATGAGTGTACGGCTCAGTACACGACTGGTTGAAAGGCTAATAGTCCGCAAGAGAGGCGTATGTCCGTGTCAGCAACATGAACTCTTTGTTGTACAGAGCAGACTCCGGCGTTGCGCGGAGGTCTGTTTCAGGACCCCTATTTTCACAATTTTCGTTAATTACGTTTCTCTTGCTGTTTTAAATTCGCTACTGCAATATGCTCATGAATAAAAATCTATGAAGAAATAGTTATTCAACATTAATTTGCTAGGCTTCAGAGATATGCATCTTCTTTCTACCGATGGTGCTCTGACAAATACCTTCTTTTGTACCCTACAAAACCAAGGTCATTACACTCTCTCAGTAAACTCGCAATATCTTTCGCATATAACATTCATGCGGAGACTTCGTCTCGAGTGAGTGTTTCTGTTTCTTGCTAGCGTTTCTCTGATCATGTTGGTAAGCTGGTTAACTCATCATTCCGAATGGTGGGTGTTGCCTCTCGCTTAACCTGGAAGTTAAAAAACCCAACTGTTTTTATCATGTTGTACTGTTCGTTACTCAGGTTGGAGTTAGAAAATGCCTTAGTTGTTTGGAATCGAGTCTCTAAAACGAACTCCTTTGAAATCGAAAGTGGGCAAAAAAGTTTGTTTCGATCTTTAAACATCACTACGTTAAGGGGAATGTTCACTGCTTGACACAGTAGTTCTCAACCATCGATATTTCGCGGACCCCTTGTGGATCGGCAAAGATGATGGAGGACCCCGTTCGTAGTGAGGGGAGGGGAACTGTATCCGTTAATTATAATATTTATTGAGTAATTGGATATAACTAACGGCTAGTGTGAAGTAGACCTCTCTTATTGACATCCACACGAGAAAACTCGCTCGAAAATTGAAATACTTATTCTCGACCTGAGAAAAGATAACTATTATTGCCGTAATTGAATGATGAGGCAGGGCTTCGCAGACCCCTAGGATGCCTTCGCGGACCCCAAATGGGACCGCGGACCCCCATTTCAGGATCACTGGCTTAACATATGAAGCTGCATTTGGGCGTGTTGTTTTCGCCAGAATGCACTGGCGTCGGTAAGAACGCGGACTAGCGATATTGTTCAAAACGCTGCGTGGCCTCATCAATTTTGCTCTTGCTATTTGAACGGTACCTTATCGTTCCACCTGTGCCTTCTCGGCTTCAGTCATTTCTTATGTTTCCTGAACTTTATGTCTGTTAAACTCAATTGTTTGGATGGCGGAGCGTTTGAACCATCGCTCTGACAAACTTGATGTTTTCCACCTATGCTGCAAGATGTTTGTCATTTCTATTGTGAACATGTCCGTGCAAGTTGAGCATTGCTGAATAGCTCTGGGATGTTTGAATTTTGCCATCTACATGGAGTGCATTTTGATGGTCCCTGCTTTGTCCTAGGGTCTTGCGTTCCGTATCTGCTGCTACTGCCAGGAAGTTTTTTTATTCTACATTTTACACCCGTACTGCCTAGTACTATGCTTAAACATGTATATTCTTTTTTATTCTTACGATACATATCGTGTCTCAATTTCAGAGCCATGTATAGTGTGTAGTGCATTATATTTATGTATTTTTATGTATAACGTATTTTTATTCAGTGTAACAGCACCAAGACCTCACGGTTGCTCCTGTGCACTGTACAATAAGAACTGATTGATTATTATTAATATTAATATTATTATTACTATTATTTTTATGTGTCCGCAAACAACTACCTTCTTTGAGGTACGCAACAAAAATAACCATGCTCTGAAAAACAGGCAACAGCTACGCAAGTGGTATACCATTCAGGTTACGGCGAAATGTTGTTAGACCACAAAATATATCGACGAAAAAATAAGGCTTCTCAAATTCAGCTTGCGTTCATATAATATGACATGTGGTAAAAGGCCCGTTTGGATAAAAAAAAAGCTGCGAGTATGGCTAGCACCGCGGTGGGACGTGAAAACAGACGAAGGCAAACAAGACAGAAGAGACTACAATTCTATTAAAACCTTATACAAAAAAAAAATAATATATATATATATGTATACCGACAACGCCGTCTGTCAAAGAATGAGCATAAGCGAAGTTCCTTCAGCAACGCATCATAACTTTGATTAAAGTTGAATGAAAAATATCGGTCGTATACAATACTAATAACACGATCCTGAGCACGCTGGATTCAACATGACGCAATAGATTTTGCAGAATTTCAGACAACGGATGCAAACTCTAGGTTTGCAAGAACAACACAAAAATCAAACACGCAGCATGAGTGAGAAATAACTTGTTTTGTAAATAAAGATATTGCCCCTGGTTCCGAGAGAGTCGTTATAAATGTCCGATGCGGGATGATTAAAGTTTAACACTGTACGAACACGAACTCCGAGATCACGCATAACACTAAAGCGTTTGATGACCGTAGTATCTAAAACAAGGCTCAACGCAAGTGGCTCTCACTTTCTAAAGATAATTATTGTTTTGACTTTAAGTTCATTAAGCATACGATCATCATCAGAACGCCACTTAGCCACTTCCAAGTATCATTCTGAAGAATTTCAAATTCAGGGTGGGAACCAACCATCAGAAATTAACAGATATTTAGAATCTTCAACTGATAGTGGAATGCCATTCTCAAAATGTTAAAAAAGAGCGGTTTAATATCGCTCCCCTGGGTCACACCTGACGAGGAAATGCCGTCATCGGACATAAATCCCGAAATACGAAGGATAGTTTCTGAACCATTGGCAGTGCGTGGAAAACAACCCGAACTTAACCGATTTGCGTAGGAGCAGAATGTGATTCATCCTGTCAAATCTTTATGACATGTCTAAATAAATTATATCAACTTATTGGTGGCCCTGAACAAATGGAAGGGCATAATTTAGGAATGTACACATATTTGCCTCAACGGAATTTGTCTTCTAAAAAGTGTGCTACTCGGGACAAATATCATGTAAATAATAAATACAAAACGTGTGTGCAGGGTCATTTCAAAGACCGTAGAAAAACTGAAAAGTACTGAAACTGCGCAATAATTGTTGATTGCTGCAATCGCCAGAATAAAAAATGGGCTCACTGAAAGAGCTTTTCCAGATAGAAGGAAGTTTTTCCTACTGTAACGATCTGTTAAATATGTGTATGAAGACCTGGGAAAATTGTTCAGCTCATCCCTTCACGAAAACGCTTGTAATTCCGCACCATCAGCGGACAACATCGGCATCTTGCTTCTAGCGCACGTTATTAGTAAAGTAAAGTAAAGTAAAGTAAAGTGAAACGAGTAATGTATCTGTAAATGGTGAGGAAGTATTCACGCTGGCTAATGGTAAAGTTCTTACTCGAAATGCTGAGCTAAATTGTTTGCAACTTCAACTAGATACGACGGGCAGAGAGAACAATCCCTTAAGAGGGTAACGGTATCTTATTTCTTTAAGTGGATACTGCGGTGTCGAACCTCATGCCACCAACAGGCTGTTAAAGCAACCAGCTGGTAGTTAAAGTGGAGAAGAACTTGACTTGTTCTACGTCCTACTAAGGCCAACTATATCCGCTTCTTCGTCCACCGACCAGAAAAGATACAGATTTCCAAATGTACTTAAAGTTAGATAGAGGTAGCACCAGCTTACGACACTTAGGCAATACCAGGCACTGTCTGGGACTGGTTAATATTTTGGTTTTTCTTGAACAGCGACTTTCCCAAAAAGCTGCACTGACTAAATTTTCAAAATTATTTAGTCAAACTAGAGTTTTTCAGCTACCAAGAAAAATACCCTATTTGCTAAGACGGGAAACAGGCCTGGGAATAAACGTTTCGATGGTAATCGAGATAACTTTCGGAAATGTAGCATCGAAAATATCATGCATGCTAAAATAATCACCCCTACTGTAAACAATGTAACTCTGGCCATGAAAAACATGGCGACTAGCGATAAAAAGCAGGAAACGATAAGAGAGCTATGAACATTATCGACATGTGTGATTGAATTGCCAGCAGGGCAGATGCTTCGAATTGGCGTGGGCACTGGTACGAGGTCATGTGTATTACCCGCCAAGTTTTTCACCATATTGCACTGTTAGAGCCCATTAATATACACAGCATTTAACAAACTTGACGGCTTAGGACTGACAACACTGTTGTCCTACTAAACTTAATCTGACGTCCTGTCAATGGCGGGAATATTGAAATCACCAAAAATGTGAACCCTAAATATTGATACATCCAAGTTTGCTCCAAATCTCGCAGATTGACTATAAACTGGTCGCTTTCAAATTGTGGAGACAAATAAAAGTTGCCAAGTAAGTAATTTACACCCCCATAAGACGTAAGCTGGGCCCATGCACACTCCGAGTGGATTTCGAGGGCATGCCTTATCTAGGCACGCAATGATGCAGCTACGACAGTGAACTCTTCACCGACATATTTGTTCCTCGTACTTTCATACTTCCTATCTCTGCGAATTACAAAATAAGTGGGAAAGGAGTTTCAGATAGAATACTTTACTGCAACGGTGTCTCATTGAGGCATACAATGGTAAAATAATTGCCTACGATTCGAGATAAAAACTCCGACGACTTTGCTGTAATGCCGCGAATATTTCAAAATAAACAGTGGAACGCATCACGTTATTGGTCTTCGGATTTTGTGGAACCTTCAGTCATATTTTTGTCTTCCACAAAATCAACGAAGCCATGTTGGCCACAACTCTGCTCGTCAATTGTCAAAATGCAGAGAAATATGAAATGAAGTGTATGTCTCATTCTAAAACAAAAGTTGATAAATTATGGAGTCTTATGTTTGTTGGAGCAGGGGATATAACTTCGTAAATAGCCGATAACGTTGAGCTGGGGTCCAGTGGAGATACGTTGAGAGCCCGGAGCAATAGTGGTCGTGGTACGGAGCCGAGCTCGTCGGTAGCTTTCTTGCCCTCGCGGAGTGGGGCCCTGTTTCTTTTTGCGATAGTGGTAAATTTCCCGTCGTTCACAAGGTTAGCACGGCTTTGTACCTAGTCGGGACCCATTTTGAATTTTATCGGAGAAGTGTGCTCAGTTGCACTTTCCACATCGCGACCCGTCTCAGCACCGGCACAGCCCATCGTAGACATCGGCTTTTTAAGGACAGTTCCGCAGCTTCTCGACGGCACGGCTGATGTGACCGGCGGCTGTCTCGAGAAAAACAGTTTGGGCAACAAATCAATTTTGCCTGATAGATGTCAGCGCAGTGACCTGTTTCAGTCTTCAACGTTTTGAAAACTTTCGGAAGGTCGTCGATTTTCTAGCAAGACCTTAGAAAGATTAGCGTTGTTTTAAAAAACACTTTTTTGGCAGTTTTTTACTCTCCACTGGAAAAATGTCCACAAAATCGTGACTGACCTTGTTGCCGAAATCGTCCACACACTTCGTGCAGGAAAGGCACTTAAAGCTGCTCAGCCGAGCAGCTACTGACTCCCATTAAAATGGCGGGTGCAGCTGCCGTATATACGTCTCTGCTCCCCATCGTCACTGGCTAGACTGACGATGACTTGGTTTTAAGAGCCGGTCTCTGCTGTGTTTTCTTCTCTAAGATGGCATATGCATTTCGAAGTTTGTACACGGAAACTCTTGATACTTTGTTCTCGTGACGGCGCCACTTGCAGGTTCCTCTCTTCCTGTTTCGCCGTTTTCCTTTTTTTTTTCGTTCAGACACGACGCACCAAGAATTCAGAGCGCCGAGCACTGCACTTCGTCGAACCCGTTCGAAGGCGACAGCCAAACGCCGGGTGGCGGCGTTCCGCGTTCTAACGTGTTCAGAAGTGCAGCGGATACAAAGACTGCTAGCCTTAGGTGTTCCCACGAATCATTCCAAACAGAGCTTGTCGATCTGATGTCCCCATGCGGTGTCGTCTTCTCATGTCTCCAGATTTCTCGGCGCATATAAGTTCATTCTGTAGCATTAAAATTCAGCCGTGTTTGGAATCTCCATTTTGAGTCAATTTATCCTGTTTTGTTTTTTGTCGTCACCGCAATATTTTGGATAATTCTAAAATAAGGCATTTTGACTGTTTTTTTTTGTGAAAACAAGTATCGCAAACGTTTTAGCATAAATGTATGAGGTCAGGAAATAGTTACTACTTTTGTTTTAGAACGTTTGTGTAGCTCTTAATAAAAAAAGGACTTATGTGAAGGCAAAAATGCCCACCCTTTGCCTATTTACAAGCGTAAGACACTTGCAAAAAAAGGAAAACAAAAACTCTGTTCATTTTGGCCCTATATTCGGGCATACGTAACAAGGTGTGAACAGGCTTGGAAATCTAATGCGTGGAAACACATTTCTACGGGAAAAATTTTGTGGACAAATTGTGTGAAAAAAAAAACATTATACTACGTCGCGGGTACTGAAACAGACTGTATAATAAGTGAGAATAAGCGACTCACTGAAATATATATTATTCGTGCACTAATCGTTGTTCGCCACTGAACATCCCACTTCTCGTCCTGATTTAAACCTTCGTTCTCTGTCATAAAAAACGGTTTCAGCACTATGATATTTACCTTTATTGAGTTTAATAAGGCCCATATGACATACTAAGGTTTATATTATGATATTTTAATGTCACATCGATGTTAATTAACAGTGTGTTGAATGCCTCTTGAACCCAACATAAAACATCAACGAAAATGTCTCTGCTTCATTGAAAATAGTTATGTTTTTAGGTCAAACACTGGTTGATTTTCAATTGAACAATAGATTCGTAAAATTATCAATTTATCGTTTAACCGCCCGCTTTATCGCTTATCGTGAACTAACAAAATTTGCTGCACTGCTTAGCCATTTGCGAAATAAAATATATGTACTCGTAGAGAAGACTGTAACTTACAGTGCAATAGGGATGAACGGAACTGGCCCAAGTATTAAGTATGCGACAACCGCCAGGACGTGGCCCAGCATTAGAAAAGTCCGTTCCTTCTGTGAGAAAAACGAGCATGAGGTTCCCCACTCTAGTTCGAACATTCTCAAGAAGGACGTCTCGCATGTCTGTCTCTCATTGAATAAAAGTTGAAGGAACGCACGGCATGCACCAAAAGAAAGTTCAGAGTGTAAAACGTGCGCCAGAAAGCGGCAAAAGATGCAACAATATAAATGGTTTCATAATGTTTTTTTCTTTGTAATCAGGTTGTTATTTTCAGATACCAACATCAACTTGCCCTATTTCCAAAAGAAAACGCAAACGAACTGTTATGGCAGAATAAGGATGGCTGAAAGCACTTTAATCATCATAATTTTGTTTACATGGTGTTTGTGTTTAGAGGGAACAAAAATAAAAGAGACAGGATACTTGCATTAGAGATTTTCAAGTCCGGGGACTAAAGTGGCCCCCCTAAAGAGGAGCAAAAATCGCTTATTTGGTTTCATAATTAAGTGAACAATTTGACTGACATTAACATTATGAATGTGGGTCCACATTACACGCAGTCGGAACATTGAAAGTGGACCCTTTGTTAGTCCAGCAGGCACGTGAAATAAAAAATAAATAAAGCCCCTTGGGGGCACAAGGGGACAAGATCCTTCAACACGGCATCAAACATAAAACAACAATAAAAAATAAAAAAAATAAAAAAAAATGTCGAGGCGCGCCTTCGACGTCGTTTTCTCCGCTCTAGGTATGAGTCGCGCTGGTCACGATACCTGCAGAATGAACACGTGGGTCTCGAAGCCTGCGCAAAGTAGAGGAATGGACGTCACTGGCGAGGTTAGCCGGTTTAGTTTTGATTTTAACCCGTGTGCAATGTTGAAATTTCTCGTCCTATAGCAACCACTACAAATGTTATTTTTTTCACTTTTAAATCGAAGTTATTTAAATTCTAAACACTGGGTAATTTTTTGTTAGTTAACTGTCTGACTGGTCAAGCAATTTTGTTTGTTTTCTATTTGCCCTCATGGCTCCCAACTTAACTCGAGGATTAAAAATCATCGCAACGCAAGTATTTTGTCTTTTAATTAAGGTCACTCTAAACAAAACACATATATTAAAAAAATAATTTCAGTCATACATTTGCACATTTCAAAACACTCCATGCTCCTCAGTAATATGATTATGAATTCTTGCAACAATTAGGTTCGTTGGCCGACTCGGGGAGAATTTTAATTTCAGTTGTTTCATAAAAATTGAATAATATTATTCTATTACAAGAGAAAGTGTCAGGGTGTTTTGGAGCATTTTGCGTACCGCAAAGCCCCGCAGGTAGTTATATTTGATAATATATTTATGATCAAAGCCCGTGCGTACACTTTACCGTAAAGCGCGGAAATTGCCAGTCGGCGCCTCTTAAAAAGAGCGGCCATCGAATGGCGAGACACAAAAATGCTGTAAGCGTCACAGAGGAAAGGGTAACGAAAAACGTTTCTCCTTTTTGAAAATAAAACAAACTGGTAACCGAGCCACGTTACCTTAAACCAAATGAAACGCGTTACCGTTAACGATAAAAAGTAACGAGCGCTTTCTTTGTTTCCGAGGTAGAGCTACGCATAAGCGCCATATGTCACGAATCATTACATACAGGGAGCTGCGGTAACGGCCACCAGATCTGGCACGCCTCGCAAAATTCGTTTTCGAAATCTACATAACTTAAATTTGGCAAGCAAAGTTACTTACTCTAAAAGTTATCTGTCCATTTCTAAGAGCTGAACTCAGAGGCTGAAACTTATTAGGAATAAACCGAAAACGGCGGCTGAGCATTTTCTATGTCCCAACATGTTCGTCGTGTGCATACTGGTTTGCGATCTGGCTCACGAGTTGTTTGCTCAATACAAAAACGTCGAGAACGCCAGACTACAGGCTGGCGACGAACAGGAGAATCGAAATAAGTAGCAATTTAAATTAAAATATTAACAATGACCGCCTGGCAACAACACGGTCGCAAATGATTCTGCAGAGGACGAATATCCGGTGTTGGACATAGGAAATTCACGGCCAGCGTTTTCCCTCCATTTTTAATATTTCGGCACCACTAAAAGTTCTTTAAAAGAAACATTTGTTTTTGAAACGACTATCGCCTGGCCAACTTCCGGTATGTACATTTAGAATTCGATTTTTCTATGCGTGCAAAATGTGCCTGACTTTACGGCCACTCACCGTGCATGCAGAAACTTAACATAACTTATTTATCTTTCTTGTGAATGCACCTGAATGCTAAGAAGAAAAACATTAGAAACACACTAAAAAAAACTAAGCGTAATTTTTTTTTTAATTTATTGGGAAGATGTAATTAGTTTCGTAACCACGTTACCCGTTACTCGAAATAACTAGTCGAAGAACGTTACTCGTTACTGCTTTCAAGACATAACGAGCACGTTACTACGTTACCGAACAAAAAGTCACACGTTACCTGTAACGCGGATCTGGCAACACCGTACACGGATAAAAAATAAATCACGGCGCAAATCGCATTTTCGATTCAACGCAGCATTAAGGTCTCGTCTTTCGCTACTTTCTTTTCCTGCAGAAAAAACAGTAATAGGCTTTCGCGCGTCCTACTGTAAGGTAGACACACGGAAAGCTTCCATTAGGGACTTTTCGTAGAACGTTTCCGCCTTCTCTCAACGCACTCCGGAACCCGCTAGGAGAATATAAATCTACAGGATTCGTTAGCTGCACGAATTCGCACCAGGAGCAACTTTGTTGAAAGGTAGCGCAACTGAGAGGGGAAAACGGTGCATGGAAGCTTTCCTGAAACGATGTATCATCTACGTGAACATTATATGGCTACTTAAGGGAAACAAAATGCACCTGTTATCGATAATTGTTTCTTTCGCAGATTCGTTCGCATATTTTGCTTTTTTTATATTCTTCGTTCATTCACTTAGTGAAACGCCATCTGCACGAGAAACTTCTTGTGTCCAATAAACATGTTGAATCCTACAAGATATATAAGAAGATATAAGAACCATATAAGTACTTTATAAAAGTTTTATAAGATATAAGAGCATATAAGAACCATAAAAAACTTATAAAAAACTTCTCATCCGTTTCTTATATGGTTCTTTTATATTCTTATATCTTATATAGTTCTCATATGCTTCCTATATGTTCTTAAATATCTTGTATGATTCAATTGTTTTTATTGGACACATTAATACCTGATACAAATTAGATTTTTCAATAGGGTTAGGACAAATTTCAATAGAGTCATAATACCATGCTGCACCTAGGACACGCCTAAAACTACCTTATAACAATTAAGAACAGATTTGTGGGAATCTTAGTCTTTATATTTTTTATCAAAATCGTAAATTTCGGAAATGTGTTGATACTATCGTTTTGTTCTAACATTTTGTTTTTCTTCTGTTCAAAAGTTTACTACGTATTGACTCATCGATAAGTGCACCACTAGGGAGGCGTTAGCTGCTGGTGGGTTACTCAAAATAAAACCAAGATAACTGAAATAAATATTTAGAAGGTAATGATTCAGGGAAAGTCTTCGAAGTGGAGCAGATGTCCTCAAGCATAATTAACTTCATTCGGATATAAAGCGCAACTAGCTCCCTCTGGACGACTGGGGAACATGGTGCTGAAAACATCTCACTGGGCATTCGGGCATCTAACTCGGGACTTCTTCAAGACTATCGGAGCGCTCCAAACACTGGTCTAGCGACAATTACAGCAAACAGCGGTTCACAGTAGCTAATAATCTTTGCGTTTAAGACTGCTATCAATTGTTAGCATCCGTTTAATCTACCGACGGCTACAGCCCTCTTAGCTCAATTGGCATAGCGCTTCGCTTGACCTAGAGAGGCGTCGAGATTGGTTCCTGGACCGGGCTGATTTCATCAGCTGCCTACTTGTCGCATAGATGCCGCTAGTAGCGTTTTATCTCCGATTTACGTCCCTTCATATTGAATGTGTTCTTGAATGAAAGAAACGTACATAAGCTGGCAATCACCTGAATGTTACAGAAAATCGCAGAAAGAACAGATCCCACGATGTAAGCGCCAGACTGCATCATGTAGATTTCACCAAGGTGAGTACTGCTTAACTGAAACTTTAGAAAAAATATTAGGTGAATTACAAACTCTTCGTCGCAAATTTTATATAGACTACTGTACCTTGATAGCAACATTAAACACATGCTCAAATCCTAGAATTGATCTTGGAGTGGAACACTTAGTACGTTACTGGTGCCTTATATTACGACCATTAACCTTGGAGAAACATGTCTAGGAAACATAAACAATGCAGGAAAAGTACAATATAGCAAGAAATTAAGAAAACAAAAAGCTTAACAAAGAAACTAGACGTCTAATCTACACCACTTAAACGTGGTGGTTTTTAAAAATACAAAAAAAGTGCATTACTCCGACAAATACGATCAAAAATTGTATTGCATTAATTTTAAAGTAGCAACTTTACTTCTGATCGCCCACATCTTGACCGAAGTAGTTTTAATTTTTATGCTATTTCAAAGCTTATCCGCCCATTTATGTTGAAAATGTATTGAGCAATTATCTTTATACAGCGGGCATAGATATAAAAAACACTCTATGCAGGGTGTGCCTGTCGCTTCTGGCTACTTTAATGGGAAGAGCGCAATACTTTCGGTTCACCTATGTTTACCTTCTGTTTGTGTGGGTGCAGGATGACTCTTGGTTCACTAACGAGCGATTCCGTGACAGCTATGCTCCATAATTAAATGCCCAGTGTCGTGCTTTTAAGTGGCCAATGCACACCGGCACGAAGAAAATGCCACAAGAGAAGTTATTTCGATCATCTAGATACGAGGGACGCCACAGACACCTACGAGCCTGGGTGATCGCAAAACGCCGGCCTTGGCAGACGGCGCTATTCCAATTCGATGCGCTACAAACAGATGGCTCAACGCGACAGGCGCGAGAATGCGGCGCCGGTACCACGGCTCCTGATCGGACGATCTCCGTACAACGATGAGCCATTAAGGCAAGCAAAATGCAATGTAAACTGTGATAAGGAAGAAAAAAACCTTCAATACTTAAAGCAAGAAAGTGGAAACACACAAAAACCTGTGCATTAAAACATTATCGTCGCCCTAAAGAAAGCTTAATCAGACATTTATGAAGATTGTCTGCTAAAACCAATGCTCGGCTCGGCGACCTCTGGGGGAAGCGCGGCGCGTATATTCAGTGTTCGGGGGGGGGGGGGGTTGGTGCTCATTGCCGATGCATTGCTTTCACGAAGTAGACTAACTCGGTTAGGAATTTGTCGTTTTTAAGTCCTTCTCAGGTTTATGAACCAGGCTAATCGAATAGGTTTGCCTGAATATGCGCCCACGAAACTTCGGCAGATTTGCCAATTCCTTGACGAACATGCTCCTTTTTTATCGAAGGAAACATGAAGAGATGTCCATCCCGTATAAGTAAATTACAGACGGTGCAGCAATTAGTCCTTGTTGGTGAGACGTTTAAGATATGCACTACTCACTGAAGGTCCTCAAGAACAAGCGAAAACAAGAGCCAAGCGGAAGTAACTTAGCCCCCTCCGCCTTCCCTAGAGATTATGTCATAATTTAATTTTGTTCACCTCCGCACACCTTGTATACAATAACTAAGCTTTGTTACGTTACGCAGCAGTGGTACCGCTTCGGGTGCACTTCCGTCTTGTGGTGTGGGTGGAGGTCCCTATGCGGGACGGGCATTCCTGTGTTGATTTGAAAGAAAGGTACCAGTCAAAAATTTTCCTTGTCGTCGATTGGCCGCGGCTGGGGCTGCACCAAAAGAGCCAGGAAATGTGTCAAGATCAGTTTGCACGTGCTGTTTGCCTGCCCGGTTCGTCCGAGAACGTAAATAAACTCCGTAAAATGGAAAAAAAAATCAGGAACAGTCGCACGATTGCTTATGCGAGAAGCACTTTAGCTTGAATTCACGAAGAGTTGTGGTCGTCAGATTTATTTGATTTGTTGCAACGTGAACTCAGGAAATTCGTCAGGTTGTCAGAACCACTCGTACCCCACGTTCAGTGAGTCGTCATGTTCAAACGCCCGCTTGACCGTTTAAACTATCGTCGGCTCTTTCAAACTCGCCGGCTTGCTCAAAGTGTGCTTTGTTCTTTCCAACGACAACGGACCGTAAACCACGCGGTAATTGTAATAAGAAATATGTGTGGGCTTTAAAATACCTTTATGTTTGAATTTTTTCGTAAAGTAGGCTCGGTGTAAAGTGTAGATACAAAAGTATGTTTATCATTATTACCGGTAGTCATTACCGACAGGTTGTGTCTGATTCCCAAGGTTCCATTTTGCTTGCAATTTTTGAGTATCGACGTCGAGGATCGTAGGTGCCGACCACGCCTTTTTGTAGCCCGAGCGATGTGCCGATTGAACATTGCGATCAGGTTCTTATCATGTGAATCAGGCCTTGGAATTCATTCTGCGTGCGTCCTTGCTGAATCAATCGCAGCATGTCACATTATTCACGGAAACATTTTGCGCTGTAACGAACCTCGTTGATTTCACGGAAGCGAATAACTTAGGCAGACATTGCCAGGAAGACGTGGAGTCAACAATTCCAACGGAAAAAAGATAACAGCGACTCAGACCGAGGCCGACAACATCGCATTCCATTTTTAGTAGAGCTAGGACGGCGCGCTTACTGCCCACCCCCATGGCGCATTCGCGGTGCCGGTGGCGTGCCGCTAAAGGCGCTCCGCCTTGTTTGTAAACGTGAGTGTGTGTATAAGAGCTGTGTAAACATTTCGTGTTCCCATTTAAGAACGGTTGAACTGCAATGCGAAAGATTTGACAAGTTGTCTCGCTTAATCCTATGTGGTGTATAAGTATCTAAATAGAGTAATTATGTTTTTTTAGTGTCTTGCCTCACTTTGTACGTAGTACCGAATGCATCCAAACTACGGAAACGCTAAAAAAATAGCGCTTAAAATGTCATGCGCTTAGAGGAACGCTAAACCTTTGACCCTGGAAGCGTTCGCTTAGAAGGTTCACTTCAGTTTATTATACCTCAAAGGCATTTCAAATGCAAAGCATTGCAGGAGGGGGTCAAATAACATGTGCAAATAGCAGAAGAGTGACAAGGCAAATATTATGAAAACGCAAAAAACTACCAACTAATAGGACAAATATCGAAACACAACATGTAGGAAAGGTAATTAACAAATTAACATGTTAAAGATCAACACCTTTAACGTGTGCCTTGCAGAGTTTACGGAATGTCTTCGGGTTAGATTCACGTTCTATCGTCTCAGGAAGGGAATTCCAGTTAGTAATAGCGAGAGAAAGTGGGTAATTTCGGAATTTGTTAGTTCTTGCCATAGAGGTTTAATTTTCAAGCTGTGGTCGTGACGCATGGAGATGTGAGGTGGCGGGTGACAGTTGGTGTTCCGAAAATCAGAAGAGGAAAAGTAAGTTTTGTGAGAGATAACAAGACCAGCAAGTTGAGTTCTTTGAGATAGGGGGCATCGGTCGAGGGGGAAGTTTAGTGCAGTTACGCTGACGTTCGTGAGTAGTCATGTGTTATAAAACATGATGCCTTGTTTTGCACTGATTCGAGTTTATTAATGATATATGGCTGATGAGGCAACCAAATAAAGTTGGCGTAGTCAATTTTAACCGGACGAAAGTCTTAGACTCGGGTAGTTTAACACAATGGGGAGTGAGGTATAGGTTACGTTTTACGTATCCTAAAGACCTGCCTGCACTAGCCACTATATTGTCAATATTAGTAATCCAAGTTAGGTCTTCAGAAAAAGTTATGCCTAAATATTTGCAAGTTGGTACTTCTTCGAGAGGCAGTAATAGTAAGGTGTAGTTACGTACAATAGAAGATCGCTGACCAGTGACTGTTACAAGTTTGCTCTTGGTTATATTTACCTCCATCTTCAACGTGTTACACCAATGAGACAGAACATTTAGATCCTGATGTAATAATATCCAGTGCTCAGGGTTTGTGATGCGACGGCAAATTACGCAATCATCCACGAAAAGCCTAATAGATGATGTTATCTCGTGCGGAAGATCGTTAAAATCTATAGGAAAAGCGGACCGAAAACACTGCCATGGGGGACGCCCGACAGCACACGCAGGCTTGGTGATCTGGCATGCCCAAGGTGAAAGGCTTGCCTACGGTTAGTTAAGAATTCAGCTTTTCAGAGCTTTTAAGAATTCAGCTATCCAGATAGATTTTAAGTTCAGAAAGATTGTAAAGACGTCGCTGGTGAGGAACCGTGTCAGATGCTTTAGAGAAATCGATGAAGATGGCATCAGTGGGTTTAGACGAATAAACTTTATTATGAAAGTCGGTTAGAAACTCAAAAAGCTGGGTTTCGCATGAATATCCCGACCTGAAACCATGTTGGTTGTTACATATTATTTTAATTTTCCTACAAATAGTTCGTAATGTAGGAGTAGCCGACATGTTCAAAAATTTTACATGGCACACTTGTCAGCGATATAGGTCTGTAATTAAAGTAGTCCAGCTTAAGACTTTCCCGATTCTCCAGTCCTCCGCGAGGGTAGCCGCGTGAAGTGATTGTTGAAATAGTCGACGGAAGAGGTAAGATGGTATGTGCTTTGCAATTTTTAGAAGTTTAGGGCAAATATTTTCGTCTCCAGGGGCTGAGCTGCGGGAGAGTTTTTCGATTGCATTCAGGATACCATTTCGGTCAAAGACACTAGGTTCGCAAGAAATGTTGCGTAGTGTACTGGTAAGTCTTCTACGGTGAAATGTTCCGTAGGGTACTGGTAAGTCTTCTACGGTGAACACGGACGAAAAATAGTTGTTAAAGACGGTAGCTGATTCAGAGTTCATTAATATTTCGTCGAGATCATTGCTCAGCTTTGGGAGAGAGTCATCTTTCTTTGGACATATTGTTTTCCAAACTTTCCGAGGATTGGTTAAAAATAAATTTAGCAGGTCTTGCTTGAAATATTTGTTCTTCGGATTTTTCATGTTATATTTCGATTCCTTAAAACAGTTAAAGCCCTTAGACATATTAGATACAAGGTTGTTTTTCTAGCTTTGGCAAAGAAACGCTCTTTTTATTTAATTTCCTGAGTGTATTCGTAAACCAGGGTTGATCAGCATTCGTTTTTAACACAATTTGAGGTTAAAATCGAGTCATCAACTGCTTAAACTCGTCTTTTAGTAATTTTCAGTTTAAATTCATAGATCTTTCATAAAAATGGTATTCATATTCTAGAGCAATCCTCTCAAAAGCCTCGTTTAGAGCATGTTCGTTAACCTTGCAATATACATTGATGAGTTGAGGACTTATCTTTCCAATTACAAAAGGCAGAGACATTTCAAATAAAACCGTGTTATGATCGCTGATCCTGTGAAGAATACGAACTTACCACACATCATCCGCACTCGAGAGAAAAACAAGGTCCAAAACATAATTTATTCGTGTGGGTTCGTTTACAATTCGAGTGAGACCAAAGTTATGTATCAGGTTAATAAAATTTGAAACTTCTACACCAAGCGCACAAGAGCTAAGACCAATGCCCGCCTTACAATTTACACCAGGGTAATTAAAATCTCCGCCAAAAATATTGGGACTACCGTGAAATAAAGAAAAAACGTGCTCCATTCAAACGTAAAGTTCATCAACGAAAGTGTTGTCACGACCACGAGGGCGATAACAGGCGCCAACGATAAATGGCAGAGAAGGCTAATCTAAGCGTACCCACAAAACTTAAAGGACAGAATCTACAGAAATCAGCGGTGCATCCATGGATTTATTGATAGGAGTGGGCATTGGCGTAGACTTTCCATTTTCCAGGGGGGCCCGGCTGAGAAGTTATTTGGGGGGGGGGGGTGCTGCGCGTTACCTTTTCGCCAGAACTGGAGATTGCAGCTAACAAAAGCACGCTGGGATTCCATTTTCCATGAATTTTGTCAATAAAGGCAACATGGGCATTATTTTGTTTACATGCCAATACTAGAAGCTCGTTACACGGCACGCAAACCGCTTCTCGGTCAGGATCATGGCCCGGGCCCGGGGGGGGGGGAAGAGCCCCCCTCCCGGATCTCACCAGGGGGGGCACCAGCCACAATGCCCCCCCCCGGTAGTCTACGCCTATGGGAGTAGGTGCTTCAGGAGATGGAAAATAATACAATTTTGCGCAACAAAATGACCTAATATTTCCTCCGTGCAAATTGCAAGTAGTTTAATAAGGAATGAGTGAGCATGCTAGCTGATGAATTGCAAAAGTAAATAAACTTGAGGTCACAGAAGGCAAAGAATAAGACCTACAAAAAAAGGAGACACTGAAACATAATTTTGGTATCTGTGAGTGAATTAAAAAAAACACACACACCACACACTGCCCAATGAATGGTGTTTCGCTGTTTTTCTCTTCTTATGGGAAATTGCCCCCTTCCGCAGTGTCTCGTTTCAGTGAAACAGGTAAATATAAAGAACACTTCACCTCGTTAATTTGTTGGCAAACCATGTTCCACTCACTAAAAATTCTAACAAACTGTTGGCCAATTTCGTTGAGCAGCCAAGTCTACTATAATGAACATATTTCGACTCGCTTCAGTGTTTTGTCTTGTATTTTGTCTTTTACAGAACTTTAAGCTCACATATCCTTGTTAAAATATGCACATGCCTTTAGTACTGAGTAAACTCCAATATTAAACGAGACTATACGCATATTTCAAATAAGGTGTTGTCGAAAATTATAAATAAAATCTTTTAACAATACTTTTAACATTAAAAAAAGTTTACAGTGTGTCGGAAGCTTATATTTATTTCACTTATCCAAAATACCACTAAAGACCTAGTGACGAGTATTTCAGAAATGGGGAGATGAATATATAAAATACAAAAAAATCCATTTAAAACTAAACAAAACAACGAAACAAATAGTACAACACACAAGTCATAATGAAAAATGAAAATATAATGCAAGTAAAATATAAATCACAGTATCTTACTGAAAGCTTTGCTTGTTTAGGCTACATATGCTAAAGATAATATTTTTGTTAGTTAGGTACACAAAATATTAAATAATTTCAAGAGGAGAAAATTTACAAATTACGTACTTGTGAAAGATGAACTTCCATGGTAGCCTGGTTGAAGGCCAAAATTATCCAGTAAAAAGCGAAATGTATCATGCCCACCAGGAATTCTATGTCCATGAGCAAGAACCAGAATTTGGCGCCCCTGATGCGTTCTGCGTTCTGCGACTTTGAAGCGCACTCTGCAAATGAGCAACAACCTTCATCATATCATTTGTGTTCTTGGAGAATGAAGTATCTTGGAAGTCGATTTATTTACACTGATTACGTCAAATACACCTCAATAATTGTATCAGGAACGCACCGGAAAAAAAAACAAATTATGCGGAGTATGGCATTGCATGAAGGTACGAATATATATATATATATATATATATATATATATATATATATATATATATATAGATATATACTGGTGTTTCACTAAAGGTGGACAAATTCGATATTGCGAAAACTACGCGTCGAAACAAAAAAGGCTGGTGTCGTTTTGGTCCTGGGCCACGGGCCAGTTTAGGAAAATTATGAAAGTCCGGGATAATTAGGCTGTTAATTATTTTTCCGTAATTAACATTTTTATTATTGTGCTAAAAGGCATGGCTTCAATCAGAAAATTGCTGAGCATCATTGAAAAACACTAAACCAACAAATTGCAGAACGATAATATTTTATGGCTTTCTGAAAAACCGCATGAATTCGACGGGTTTTTAAGTTTCGAATTGCTATCGGAGCGCATCTCGGCCTCAGCGGCACCGCGCCCCGTGGAAAGATAGTGCGACCAACCTCTGCTCGCTGTCATCGCGCGACGCAGCAGAGGCTGGTTGCACTATCTTTCCACTGGGCGCGGTGCCGCTGAGGCCGAGTTACGCTCCGATAGCAAACCGAAACTTAAAACCCGTCGAATTCGCGCGGTTTTCAGAAAGCCGTAAAATGCTTCGCGTGCCTTCTATCGTTTTGCAATTTGTAGATTTAGTGTTTTTTTGATGATGCTGAGCGATCTTCTAATTGAAATCATGCCTTTAAACACAATATTAAACAGGTTAATTACGGAAAAGTATACCAACTTCATTATTCGAAACTTTAATAATTTTTCTATGCAAATGGGCCCCTGGTGGCCCAGGACTAAAACGACACAACCCTTTTTTTGTTCCGACGCGTAGTTTTCGCAATATCGGAATTTTTCCGTATCTTATATATATATACATATATATATATATATATATATACATATATATATATATATATATATATATATATATATATATATATATATTGTAAGAAAGACTAAGAAGAGATAAAAAGTACCGACTTTACTCACCGAGCCCTGGGGCAATTCTGCCACGCGAACTCTAACATGAGCCACGAACCGCCCGTGCAGGCGGTGCGTTGTTGTGTATGGTAATGATAGTGCGGAAGTTGATAGTGATTAAATTTCTCTGTTACAAGATCCTCTCCGTAGAGGAAGATGGAGGCCTCCTGGCCGACGTTTAGGTTGGGGATGAAGTTGAGCCATGGTCGGAGCGCTGGACGAGGGGCTTCATGCGGCATACATGAACGTTTTGTAGCGCCCGGCAGCGCCGTGACCCCGCTTTAGCGGGGTCACGGAGTAATTGATTAGGGATGTTTGGCGAACGACAGTATATGGTCCATGATATTTGTAAAGAAGTTTCGCGGAGAGTCATGGCGTGCGCACGTGTGTCCAAACCAAGACGAGGTCACCTGGACGGTATATAACTTAAGTGCGATCTTCGTTGTAACGCTGCTTTTGTTGTTGTCGGTTGTCATTGGTGCGAAGGCGAGCAAGTTGACGGCATCCTTGGGCTCGGCAAACTGTTTGTGCTATGAAGGAGTTTTCAAAGTTGCTGTCAGTGAACGGAAAAAGGCTGTCTATGGTGCAGGACACTTCCCGACCTTAAACGAGGAAGAACGGAGATAATCTCTTGGTCGATTCGATAGAGGTGTTGTAGACAAAGCTGAGGAATGGAAGAATGAAGTGCTAATTATTATGGTCGTTGGAGATATCCATGCTAACCATTTGCGATAGGGTTCGATTGAACCGTTCGGTAAGACCGTTTGTTTGTGGGTGGTACGTGGATGTGAATTGGTGAATAACCCTAGAAGCAGCAAGAACCTTTTTTTACGAGAGCGGACAGAAACACGGTTTCAAGATCGCTGAGGAGAAATCCTGGCGCACCATGGCGTAAAACTATGTTGGTAAGAAAAAATTGGGCAATTTCTTGTGCAGTACCTTAGATAAGAGAAGCCATCTCGAGATACCTCGTAAGGTGGTCTATGGCTACCACGATCCACCGGTGGCCAGCCGAACTCTTCGGTAGTGGTCCGTAAAGGTAGATACCGACCTGGTTGAAAGGCCTCTCGGGACAAGGCAGGGGCATCTACTGTCCATCTGACGCGTGTCGCGAAGGTTTGTGGTGTTGGCAAGGAACGTACGATTGCACATACTTCTCGGTCGTCCGATACATGCCTGGCCAGAAGTAACGGGAGAGGAAGCAGGCGTAAGTATTGTAAGTGTCCAGGTGACCCGCTGTGGGATGGTCATTGAAAGTTGGGAGGACGGTATCTCGTAACTGTTTCGGGATTACAAGTAGGTGCCGCGCGCCGCCAGGTAGGTAACTGCGTTTGTAGAGGAGACCATTGTGGAAGACGAAGTTGCGTATTTTTCGGCAAACCTTGGTGTCTTCAACTGGACTAATGAGGGTACGAATTATCTTAGCACTGCAAAAATCGTCTGTTTGGGAAGAGGTGAGATTTGTTGGTGTTAGGGAACTGACGCTAGGCAAATCGTCGTCGATGTCGTCGGGGCGGGAACTCTGTGGAAGAGGGCAACGGGACAGTCCGTCGGCATCCAAGTGTTTCTTTCCACTTTTGTGAACGATAGTGAACTGACATTTTTGTAGGCGGAGGATCCATCTGGCTAGACGTCCAGACAAGTTTTTCAATGAGGATAGCCAAAATAGTGCATGATGGTCCGTGATAATCGTGAACGAACTAGCGTACAAATAGGGTCTGAACCGTCCGATGGCCTATACTATTTCCAAGCAGTCTTGTTCGGTTACTGTGTAATTTTTTTCAGGTCTGGTTAGGGTAGGACTCGCGTAAGCGATGACATGAGAGTTATGGCTGGAGGGATGTTTTCGCAGGAGTAGAACACCCAACCCGGTTCCACTAGCATCCGTGTGAAGTTCAGTTGCTGCGTTATGGTCGAAGTGACTCAGTACCAGATCAGAAGTCAACGCGTTTCGAAGGGCGTTCAAGGACAGTTGGCAATCGGTTGTCCATTTATTTGGGACACGGGTGGAAAAAAAATTGTGTAAAGGAGAAGAAATATGTGCACAGCCACGGATAAGACGACATAAATAAGAGCATAAACCCAAAACGCTTTTAACCTACTTTGAGTTTGCAGGGTTAGGCCCGAAAACTACTCTAATTTTTTCAGGATCGGGTCTTATGCCTTCATGGAAAACAAGATGTCCTAGAACTTTGATTTGAGTCGCTGCAAAATAGCATTTCTTTGTATTGAGTTGTAAGCCCGCATCAGTGATACAAGATAAAATTCCTGACAACCGGAAGAACTGTTCTTCAAATGTGGACAAAAAATAGAAACATCATAATAACAAAGACATGTACAACATTTTAAGCCACGTAGGATGAAGTCGATTGTACTCTCAAAGGTCGCCGGCGTGTTACAGAGGCCGAACGACATGACGTTAAACTCAACTAGACCGTCGGGTGTCACGAAGGCTGTTTTGGTTTCTCTGATTCAGACATCGGGATCTGCCAGTATCCGGATCTTAGGTCCAACGAAGAAGAATATTTTGCTCGCTGCAGAGTGTCTAGGGCGTCATCAATACAAGGCATTGGATAGCTGTCCTTTCGAGTGACGTTGTTGAGTTTCCGATAACCTACACAGAAACGAACCGACCCACCTTTCTCTCTAACCAAAACAACAGAGGAAGACCAGAAACTGTTGGAGGGACGTATTACATTTCGATTCAACATTTCTGTTACCTCAGTTTCTATATTGCGCCTTTCGACAGGAGCAATGCAGTAAGGTCGATTCGGTACGGGGGAGCGTCGCCGGTATTTATCGCGTGGTAAATAGAGTTAGCCCTGCCAAGAACGTCCGTCTGTGAGTCGAATAAGTGTCGGAATGACTCGATAAGAGAAAAGACACGTGCTTTTGGATCGTCAGAAAGAGCAGGATTGAGAGTAGAGCCTAATTCAGTAGTGCTGCTGCTAGCTCGTTGTTCAGCAGGATGGCCAAGGGAAGAAACACCCAACAGGTTGAAACCTGTCGAAGGAGTGGATATAGCAACCACCATAGACTGCGGAACTACGATGTCCAAATTTGTAGCGTTCACCGCTAACACGTCAGTACTAAAAGGGTCAAAAGTTGCAATACAAGAAGGCACGACAATACCCTTTTTCCAGATACTGTCAGCTCCCAATTCTACGAGAGCATCTCCAGTGTAAGCGTATTCGGATGCAATGGGCATAATCACAGACATTCTTGCTGGCACTAGGGCGTCTCTGGTTATATTGCAACGTTGACTTGAGATTGTGGAGCACATTTTGCCCGTTTTCCGTTTCTGGGGCCGTAGAGCCCCATGTATTCAAAAACTCCGTCGGCCGCCATTGTTGCCCGTTTTCCGTTTCTGGTGCCATAGAACCCCATGTATTTAGAACTTCGTCGGCCGCCATTTTCGCATTAAATTTTTCAGAAAACGACTTATAATTTTGATTAAGGTATCGGATCGGGCTGAAACTATGGCTTCTGGTTGTTTCCTCCAGTGCTCTCATTGGGCGAAGAATGAGCGTTCGGCCATGCCTAGCTGATTTTTGCGGTAAAAACATCCCTGTGAATTTTTTCTGTGACACCCTGAATATATTGATTTGAAGCAAGCCTCCGGGGTGAAGAAGCTTTACGCCCGAATAAACTGACTTAGATTTAAACTCGACACCAATTCAAGTTCTCCAGGCGAAAGGTGGGATTTGAAAATAACCGAATTGTTCTGAAATTACAAGAGCATGGCTTTAACATCTCAACTACGTCAGTAAATCAAACGAGGGTTAACATTTGACACCAGTCTCGATCGTAACTATCACACACAGTATTTACTTGGAGTTCGTGCAGGTTCTATAGGAATAGTATATCATACCCTCCTCCATTTCACGCTTCCAGGGCGGTTTGAAGTTGGCTTCCACAGCACTAACTTCGCCCCATGAAACATATAATCATTTGGGAAAAACTTATACTGCTCAAAGCATAAGCCTATGGCTGCCGCTGGCGTTACATTTTTAGTGTTGCCAGTGAAGACTGTCAGTTCAAAAAAGTATTGAGTTCCAACATACAAAATTAGTAACTTCACGAGAGAAAATAGTTTTACACATTATCATAGTTACAGTTTAACAAGGTCTATTATTGGTATGTTTAGCCTATCTTGAAATAAACCAGCGACCATGACAAAAGCTGAAGAGTTCTCTCTTTCTTATTAATTTACCTCCAGAGATGGCACCTTTCGACGTCTCCTTTGACTTCACACCATATATTACGATGAATGGAGAGGACAGAGCTTGAACTATTCCAACCACAAAGAACGGCAACGGGAAGGCCCACAGCTGGGAAAGAGTATTGAATACACCAGGGTTATTAACACTGCAACAATTGTTTTATAAAGCATGTGATTTTCAGCGAAAATATAGATGTATATATAAATATAACGAAGCAAAAGTACATTCCTGAAAAAGCATATGTAAAAGTGACCGGCGTATGAAACGGGGACCGTCTTTTATTAGGGAGATGATTTACGTGTTTTTTTTGTAGTGTACATAAAAACTTGCTTTATGACAGGGAAGAAGATAGTAGAAAAATTTTGGCTTCTAGAAAACTAGATATACCAACAAACAGTTATACCAGGGAATGAAACATACCAATAGGAGTTTAAAGTACCAAGTAGTTGGGTGCTAAACCTCAGATGGTTATAACATTCACCAGGTTTTTTTTTTTTAATAAGTATAACGAACTGAGATCACAGGGAAAAAAATATACGAAAAGAGAAAAGAAAATAACACAAAACCCAAACTTACATCCCAGTAATTTATAAAAAAGGCTTTCATATTGCATAACAAAAAGTCAAATCCAAAAAGCACCTTGAAAAAAAGTTGTTTTGAGGGCGTTACGATATTTTGTATAGCCAGCGTGTTTGCCCAGACTGCTATTAAGACCATGTATTAGTGCTCTGATTTTGGAAATAAAATATGCCTTCCTCGGTTCTATTATTATTAAGAGAGCGTATTTCACAGGGAAAGCATGTTAAGATAACTTATTGTCCATGAGAAGGCATATGTAACTATTAAACATGCATTTCCATGGATCTACTTTTACTCCGTTATCTACGAATAACTGGTCCGTCTCACCCTCTCGTCGCCCATCTACCTCAATAGTTTCCAGTATTAGATTCACGGATCAACTCTCTCTAAAGTTCTCGAACTCGTTGTCTCCCCGTTCATCATTTGAGATTTACCTGCACTCGTTGTCTACAGTGGGGTGCGCCTTTTAGACGACCCTCTCTCCATGGAAGATTTACCTCGAGTAATTTCCAGGCTGATTCTTCATGTCGTCATGAACGACATTCATGAATGTCACGAACGACGTTCAAGCCAATACTACCTGCAAATTCAATAAAATCTCCAACGCATTCGCGCCATGCTTTGTAGTACCCACCTGGGGCTCGTGCTTCCTCGCGAACCTAACCGGCGAAGAAGTGACTGAAATGGCAACTTTGTTGGCCGCTTCAATTCAAAGGCACAATACTTTATTGAGTATATTAAAAAGCTCTACGCAGAGGTCCTAAAAAACATATACTATATCGTTCACCGCTTTTTACAACTGCTGCCCCGACGCTCCCTGGCGGCCGATATGATTCATCCCAGTTTTAAAGGCGTCGCAATCCTTGCTCAGCACTTCAAACAGCTGTTCGGTTATGGCCGGAACCGACCGTCTTCGGCGTGGCCGAACATGATCCTGCCCATGTCGCCTGCATTAATGAGTGAAGTGACCTTTGCCATCCCTTCCCCGCCGGCCCGAAGGAGCTCTGAAATTACCACTTCCAAATTGGAAATCCCACACTCTACCCCTCAGGTCTGCCGGGTACGAAACTAGTACGAGGACTTCTACTCCAGGGATCGCCCAGTCATCGCCAACGTTATGTTGCACCGCAGCGAAGGCTAGAAGCGCGAGCTCATAGCGTTGGAAGCTGCCCTTGGTGCACGAGAGCTTGTGCCGCCAAGATGTGCCCTAGAGCAAGGAGCTCGCTCTTGTAGCCTTTCCTGCGGTACAACACAAGGTGAAACCGAGTATAGCCTGGTAGGCTCTTCTTTAGTCCGAGAAAGAACACTTAGTTTTCTTTTTCTTTCAATCACCAAAAAAACGGCCGCAAAAAAGAAGCAGCAATTGGAAAAATGCTTACCGTTTAGGGGGCATCTTCTAAACTAAATGCTCGCTTAAAAGTTTAATACATCCCGATAAAAAAGCAGTAAAAAGTATTGAAATAATTAAATATAATATTATTAACGCCATTATTATCACAAAACTAGTTTTTGGGACATAAGTTTGGACGTAACCCAACTATACCTGGTGTCATGTGAAGCCAACGAGAGGCTCAATGTTAAGTGTTTGCTCGTGTCACATTAAACGATCAAGCGAGAAGAAAAAAAAAAGAAAAAAGAAATTGGGGTTGTGGGGATATTTATACAGCGTGTAGTTGGTCTGCCATTTTTAAAGTTGCGACTAGTCACTCGCTGTAGATGAGCATTTAGCCAGTGCGGTACAGCCGCTAGTCTGGGGTCTTTAACGTGCACCACGCAGTAGTGATACACGACCGCAAGCCGGTACGATGCTCATCCAGATCGAAACGGGCAGGGTGGGGCTCGAACCCAGGATCCCTGGGTCCTGCAGCGCGAGCTTTCGCTCCACGCGCGTCGAAATGGGTGTGCACTTTAGCCCAGTCGGAGATTCCCCCGAAAAAAAAAAAAGAAGCAGTGCAGCATAAATTAGAATATCTCAATTAAATGTCTTTAAAGAAAGACGGCTATGATCCTTTCGAACTGTTAAGGCCCTTCGGTTCTAAAGTATTAAATTTATAAATAAATTCAGATTCTTTGTTTTTACGATCTCTGGTGGTTCGAAAGCCACCCTGAAGTATAATAAAATTAAAGTCAGAAAGTCCGTTATGTACTGTGGAGTTTAGGTGACGCGAAACTGGACCGGCAACGTGTTTACGTATATGACTTGTATGTAGATTCATGAGTTGTCTTATGCTTGTTTCAGTTTCTACTATGTATTGAATTAGGCATTTTTTACATTGAATCAAGTAAACAACATTTTCCGAATTACAGTCGAAGGTACCATTTATTTTCCACTTAAAGTTATTTGCTTTGATACGAATAGAGCTAGCCATTATTATATCATCACATAAACTACATTGGTTATTATTTCATTTTATGCAACCTAGGGGGACCAAGCTACGTCCGATGGAGTTTCTTGACTGTCTAAAAAATCCAATAAATTACGTGGTCTACTAAACGCTATGCCAGGCGGTCGAGGGATAACAGACTTTAAAAAAGTGTCCATGTGTAACATATTCTTGTGTCGTTTAAGAATATTATTTATGTTTTGAAGTTTTGACTGGTAAGGTTAGTCGTAATTCATGGTTATTTCTTTTCGGTAGCTGTACTAAGCACGCATTTCGAGAGATCGCTCGACGTTTTGATATTAACGGTAAGGGGTATTCACAGTTAATAAAATCCTCTCCTATACTCTGTTTCACCTTGTGTTGTACCGCAGGAAAGGCTACAAGCTCGAGCTCCTTGCTCTATGGCACACCTAGGCGGCACAAGCTCTCGTGCACCAAGGGCAGCTGCCAACGCTATGAGCTCGCGGTTCTAGCCTTCGCTGCGGTGCAACATCAGGTGAAACGGAGTATAGTGCTTTAGCTTTTATATCAAAATCCTCCTCTTCTCAACATAAGCGTAGTAATCGTAGGATTTGGCTGTATGGTATACTTTTTTGTTTTTTATTGGATGGCAGCTTTTATAATGTAGATATTGACGTCTCTCCGTAGGTTTTCGATATAACGTTTTTTTCAAACCATTTTCAGTAAGTCTTATCTTAATATCTAGTAAACTCTATATCTGTATCGGAGTATTTATACGTAAATTTAATATTTGGATTAAAATTGGTTGCAAAATGAATAGATTCAAAGAGTTTACCTTCCCCATTATTCCAAATTAAAAATATGTCATCGAGAAAACGTTTATAAAAAAAGTGGTTTATGCGGAAAGGAGTTAAGTAGCCGCTCTTCTAAAGACATCATATAGATATTTGCATAGGAGGGAAAGAAACGCAATCCCATTGCTGCGCCATGTATTTGTAAATAGTGCTCAGTCATAAATGAGGTTATTAAGCTCTAAAGCTAAGTGCATAAAATATTTAAGACGCTTTTACGAACAGTAAGGTCGTTTTCGTTAACAATATTTTGAACTGCTTGGATACCTTCATCATGCGGTATATTAGTGTAAAGAGACACTACGTCCATTGTCACCAGCAACGTTCTATTCGCCCTAAAATCTATTTGAATGTCATTCATTAAATTGAGAAAACGAGAGGAATCCTTTACATAGGACGGGGCACCGGCTGCGAGTACTTTTTAATTTGTTCGTCAATAAAGTCTAAAATGTTCTGTGTATTTGTACCTATTCCAGAAATAATTGGTCTATCTGGGTGATTTTGGTTGTGTACTTTCATTAACATACATAACTGTCCTGGTCTCGGATTTTCCTAAATGAGGTACCTAGGAATATTTTTCTCTATTTTATTATTATCCACTAGGGAATTTAATTGGTTTCTTGTTGTCTCTCTAAACTTAAGTGTTGAATTATAATCTAGTTTTTTTATAGAACTTAGTATCGTTCAGTTGTTTATTTGCTTCCGATATATAGTCGGCTGTGTTAACTATACATATACCTCCCCCTTTTCGGCGATAATTTAGTTTAGTAGATACCTGCTAAACGGTAAGCATTTTTCCAATTACTTCTTCTTTGCAGCCGTTTTTTCGGTGATTGAAAGAAAAGGAAAAAAGTGAAAGCCGTATACAACTCCCTGTAACGCCGAATTAGAGAGCAGCTCTTGAGGAGGAAGGGAAGGCACGGGGATGGGGGGCCACGTGAGCTCGGGGAGGGGGGTCACGTGGCCTGGGGTCACGTGACCTCGAGCACGGGGGATTTTATCCGCTAAATTTAGCGGGGAAGATTTACCGCTAGATTTAGCGGGCAATTAGCGGGGAAAATTTCCCGCTAAATTTAGCGGGGAAAATTTTCCGCTAGATTTAGCGGGGAAAATTTCCAATTTGGCGGGAAAGTTTTCCGCTAGATTTGGCGGGAAAAGTTTTCCGCTAGATTTAGGGAAAAATTTTCCGCTAGATTTAGCGGGAAAAATTTTCCGCTAGATTTAGCGGCGAAAATTTCCGCTAGACTTAGCGGGGTAAATTTCCGCTAGATTTAGCGACGAAAATTTTATGCTAGATTTAGCGGGGAAAATTTTCCGCTAGATTTTGCGGGGAAAGTTTTCCGCTAAATTTAGCGGGGAAATTTACCCATCATGCACCGTGCGGTTACGCCGACGGCGACGGCGACGGCGACGCCGCTCAAGCCGGAAACGGGCGCCTAAGAGCTGCGCTCTAAAATAAGTGTTCTTTCTCGGACTGAAGAAGAGCCTACCAGGCTAGAAACGTTTCCGTACACAACTTTTGGCGAGTCTCTCCTCGATTCGGAAGAACGTCTCCTTAAGGGCAAATATATTTTGGAATATATTACTCTCGAATGCCTTCTTTTTATCCCAAGTGCTGTTCCTTTATATATATATATAAAGGAATAGCTATTCTATATATATATATATATATATATATATATATATATATATATATATATATATATATATATATATATATATATATATATATATATATATATATGTCAAAGATCCGTACTTGCGGAGTTGCTATGCTAGGAGTTTACTGTATGTATTACGACAGTTTCCCCGAGAGGCTCGGCAAATTTGTCTAAAACAGGCCGTCAAAGTTAAGCATATGCTGTTTTTGCACGTGAGTTCTACGGCCAGTAGGACAGAGTATAGGGGCTAATCGTAACGATCACTCAGCTAATTAAATTAAATTCGTTAATTCACTTTTTAAATATTAGAAATAGACATACGGTTCCATTTTTGAAACTTGCTTAGCGTCATCAAAAATATTTTTGTAGGATACAAAGCAGGGGCAGCATTTTACGTCATTCTAAAGAAGCGTTCAATTTGGACGCGTTTCAAGGTTTCGCTTTCTTATCGGAGCACATCTTTGCGCACGCGGTCCTGCCCCCGGTGGTCGCGGCGCGAAGCCACTCTCTCGCCTCCCGCGTAGCATGGAGGGTAGTTGGGCGCACGTGTGTTACGCGTGTCAGCCTCTGGGGAGCAGGATCGAGGGCGCTGAGATGCGCTCCGATAAGAAATCGAAACCTAGAAACGCTACGAAATTGAGCGTTTTTTAGGAACGCCGTAATATACTGCCCCCGAGATATATCCTGCTAAAAAAAGGAAATTTAGTGGTTTTCCATGACACTGTGCAATTTTCTAATTGGAACCATATGTCTATTTTCATTAAATAAAAGGTTAATTAACGAATTTCAATTAATTAGCCGGCTGGTCGTTACAATTAACCCTCTACACTCTGTCCTCCTGGCTGTATAACTCACCTGCTCAAGCAGCATTACTGTAATTTTCACGGCTATATTAATTTCTATTGTTACGGGTAAGCCAAAAACCGCCGTTCCAGTATTCTTTCTTCGTCTTCTACTACTTCCGTTAGTCCACCTCTTCTACCTTTAGCGTTGCACTCGCCCCTCCCCACTGGGGTGTCAGTCTCGCACAGAAGCAACATGTTCTTCGCGCGCTACGTAAAGTTTCAGTTGGCTAACGTGAGCACTGAGAGTCCGGTGTCTACCTGGTTGAGGCAGCGTCCGAAGCTTCTCGACGCGATATGTTACCGGACCCAGATGTTTGCATATATTGAAGGGTCCCCAATACCTTGGCATTAATTTCTCTGATCGCTGTTGGCGTCTGAAATGGCTTCGAAGAAGCACTAAGTCCCCCGGGTTGAACGACGGTCTCCCAGTTACTATACTTAGACGCCGTGCATACAGCGACTGCTTGTGAAGGATGGCCAGTCGAGCTCGTTCCCTTGCTTCGATTAATGGGGTGGAAAAGTTACGATCGTTGTCTTCTGCCCGGCGGGTCCATGTCATCTCGATTGCCGTCTCCCATGTAGACGTGGGGAGTCTCCCGTAGACTAGCTCAAATGGCGATTGACTCGTCGTTTCTTTTTGAGACGTATTAAGTGCAAACGCGGCTGTGCAGACGTATTGGTCCCAGTTCTTGTGGGACGCGTTGACGAATTCTGACATTACGTCGACCAATGTTCGGTTGGTACGCTCGACAAGACCATTTGTTTGAGGGTGGTAAGGTGAGGCCGCTGCATGTTGAATCCTGTAATTTCTAAGGGTATTCTCGAAAGAACGCGATATGAACGACGTCCCTGTGTCAGAGATTATCATCCGCGGAGCTCCGTGCCGCAACACTAGATGGTTGTTTACGAAGCTGACAAGGCGCGCCGCTGACGTAACGGGAACTGCTTTGACCTCAACCCACTTCGTTAAGTAGTCGCAACAATAATGTGTCTCTAGCCAGTATCTGATTTCGGGAAAGGACCAAGGTGATATATTCCTAATACTTCGAATGGACTCCTTAGAGGTGGTATCTGTTGACGGTCTGGTTTGCCTAGGTGCGGTGGCGTTTTGCACGTTTGACAAACGGTACATGAAGTGAGGTACCGCCCAACGTCGTCCCTCAAACCCGTCAACAAGAATCTTCGTAGGATCCTGTCAAGCGTTCGATGCTCTCCGAGATGCCCTGAGATCGGAGCGTCATGGCACATCTTCAAGATATTCTGCCTAGCTTTTTTGGGGACAACTGGAAGCCAAGGCCCTGAAGCACGTGAACGATGGCAAAGTAGGCCATCTCGTAGCTCGTAATGTTTTTTTGCAAGCAACGCAGTCGTCATGTAGAAAGTGAAGATGAATCGTTGCTTCCGACCGTAAGCAACTGAATTATTTCCGATGCTTCGGCGTTTTCTGATTGCATTTTTTGCAGATTTAAGATTGAAGACACGGAAGAGCTTGTAGCTCCTCTATCGGATTACGTGACAGGAAATCAGCATCTTGAGGGTCCCTCCCACTCCGGTGAACAACAGAGAATTTGTACTCTTGTAGCATTATGACCCATCCTGTTAACTTTGGGGTAAGGTGGCTCTTGGATTGAAGCTACCGCAATGCTGCGTTATCCGTGACCACCGAAAAACGCTTGCAATAGATATAAGGGCTAAATTTTTTACAGCCCAAACCACCGCGAGACATTGCAGTACGGAAGAGTGGCACCGACTCTCTGGTTCACTCAGCTTCCTGCTTGCATAGGCGGCGGGTCGTTCCCGACCATCCCTATCTCGCTGAAAAAGGACGGTACCTAACCTTTTTCCACTGGCGTATGTGTGAAGGAACGTTGGGGCCTCCTCCACAAAACGTGCAAGCGTGGGCGGTTCTAGGAGGGATCTTCTCAAATCCTCAGAAGGATGCAGCTTCGTCTTCGCCCCATTTCCACTTTGTGTCCTTTGTCAGAAGTTGGTTCAAGGGAGCAGCTTTAGCAGAGAAGTTATTGACGAAGCGACGAAAATAAGATGCGAAACCCAGAAAACGCTTCAGTTGTTTCATGCCAGTGGGTGCGGATATGTTGGCTAAGGCTGATAGCTTCGCCGGGTCTAGCCGAATTTCATCTTTGCTGACCACAGGACCAAGGTAGCTTACTTCACTGTACCCAAAAACATTTGGATGGGTTTAGACGCTGTCGAGCGTTTGTGAGGGCGTCTAAAACAAGGCCTTGGCGTTGCTAATGCTCATCGAAACTGTCGGCATAAACGATTACATCGTCGAGCTAGACTACTGCCATGGTCCGTTTTAGACGGCCGAGAACCCTGTCCATGAGACGCTGGAAGGTCGCCCCTGCATTACACAACCCAAATGGTAAATGCCGGAACTCAAACAGCCCGTCGGGTGTCACAAAGGCTGATTTTTCAGCGTCGTCTGACTTGAGTTCAACTTGCCAGTATCCTGAAACGAGGTCTAATGTCGTGAAGTAGTGGCAACCCTGGAGCCGATCGAGAGCATCCTCAAGCCGAGGCAGGGGATACACATCGGGCTTAGTAATACTATTTAACTCCATGTAGTCTATACAGAATCTTGTCGGGCCGTCCTTCTTCCTGAAGAGCACGACGGGTGATGACCATGGGCTGTTGGAGTGTGCTACTACGTCTGTCCGGTGCATAACGTCCACTTGAGCGCTGATCGCCTGTCTTTCGGAGGTCGACACTCGTCGGGGTTGGTGATGTATTGGCGCGTTGTCACTGGTGTTGATGGTGTGGCGAATTAAAGGCGTACATCCCAATTCTTGTTTTGTAACGGCTATACTGTGACGGAACTTCTCGAGCAACGACTGTATGGACTCGCTCTACGTTGCTGTTAGGTCTGGTCCAAAGTTAAATTCAGTCCACGGAATGTTGTCATGTTTGCTCAGTCTGCTCTCCGAGGTGGGTACCACCGGCGAACACGAAACGGTTGCGATCATGGTCTCTGGCAATATTTCAAAAGCTATTCCTAAAGTTTCACCTTGCTTAGGTGAATGTCATCAGTGGCCAAGTTAACTACTAGAATGTTAGGGGCACCTCGTCTCGAAGAGATGAGGCAGCGAGGTATTGCAAATTTGGTCCCAGGTTATGAGTGAAGAAGCGCTTCGACTAAACAATCTTCTGAACGCCGATTACCCTGAATCGATGCTTGAACCCAGACCGCTGAAGATTTTGGAATTGTTACGTCTAGCATGGAGAGGACTAAGCAAATGGAGGTATCTGGGATGAACTTCAGAGGTCGGGTAGAAGATTCCGAATTGTCGGGTAGAAGATTCTGAAATATGGGTCGGACGGTGGGGGTGGTGGCTCTGTTCACTGCGTCCATTTTCAGCGCGTGACCCAGTGCATCGCTGAGTGTGGTAGGACGAGTGGGCCGCACAAACAGAGGATAGAAAATTTTCACCCATGTTCGACAGAAAACTTCAACCGATGTTCTGGCTACCAGTTGGATGTTACCCGAAAGTATACGGAAACACTTAGCCAAGTGCAGCAGTAGACAGTAGAAGTAGTAGCAAAATGTACTAGGTTGTTTAATGTTCGGCTTGGGATCATCACAATGGATCGAGGGAAACGTGTCTTCTGACGTCATCTGGGACTTAGATGGCTGTGATGATGACAAAGTAGCGTGACCACGTGCAAAGGATACTCGCAACTCCACCTCGGAACACCAGCCTCACCCGAGAATGACTGGTGGGCTTATGTTTTCCACAATAAAGGAACAGAATGTTACAGTCATGCCCAGAGGTTCGCCGGTCAATTCACAACGCCCCGGGTAAGGTATGAGAGTACTGTTTGCTGACACCAGTCGAGTGTCCTTGCAGTCAGTGGCCGCTGCCGCGTGGTTCGTCGATCGCAGCAAGGCAGCGTCAATGACGCTCACACCAGCCCCCGTGTATATAATGGCATCGATTGGTTGCGTGACTCCGTGTATTTGAATTGAAAGGTGAGGTGTAAGCGACCTGCTCACCGACGCTGCGGTCAGAGGGACTTCGTGGATTACGCGGGACCCTGCCCCGTCGGGCCCGCGTGGGTGTTTTCCTGATGTTGAGAGGTCGGATTCGGGCACGAGCGAGCAAGGTGACCTGGACGTCCACAGTTGAAGCAGTGGCGCCAGTCAGGCCTACGACGCCTGTATTGCGAGTTGTCAGGTAGAGGATTCTGAATTATGGGTCGCACGGTGGAGGTGGTGGCTCTGTTCGCCGCGTCCATTTCCAGCGCGTGACCCAGTGCAGCGCTGAGTGTGGTAGGACGAGCGAGCCGCACAAATCGCTGAATTTCGGAGTTGCGGATGGCATCGATGAAAGCTGATGTAGTCATCAGGTGAAGCGTGGCTTCGGGGCACCCTAGAAGTGCTTTTCTTGCCAGTCTATCGACAGTGTCGGCCAGTTCTTGGAGTGACTCTGTGCCCTGGCGATAGGTTTTGAGTGACGTGAGATGTAGTCGCTGTAGATGGGAATCATTAAAACGAGCTTCTAGTGTTTGCAGGAGGAGCTCATACGTGGTTCGACTTGAATCTGGTACACTTTCAAGGAAGTCGGCGGCTTTCCCACGGAGCTGGGCGACCAGGGCCGCAGCCTTGCCTTGGGAATGCCACCCATTGTGTTGGGCTACCGTTTCAAATTGGATGATAAATGCGCGCCAAGATCCAAGTCCATCAAAAGTTGGAGGTTTAAGACGCATACCCTCGGAATGTAGATGAGCAAGTCCGGCCTGGGGTCTCTCAGCTTCGTAGGGTGGGCAGCGACGTACGGTAGATGTCTCTTGGACTTGCGGAAGGTCACCTGAGTCTCCGGATCGCATGGTTGGGAGAGCTTCTTCAAGGTGCTGGAGGCGGTCTTGTACGGACGTGAGGTGGTGGTGAACCTCGGTGAGTCGTTGGTTCACGTTCTTTTCAACGTGAGTGACGCGGGCGGCGAGGCGACTGTCGAACTGTTCAAGCAGAGTTGCGGCATCTGTGGCGCTCTTCTCCGCCAACCGGTTGTAGAGCTGTTCAGTAAGCTCGGCCCACGGTGTTTCCGCTGCTGCTGCGTGGGAGCGGGTATTCATGCTGTTTGGAAAACCGCTGCCACCATTTGTTACGGGTAAACCAAAAACCGCCGTTCCAGTCTTCTTTCTTCGTCTTCTACTACTTCCGTTAGCCCACCTCTTCTACCTTTACCGTTACAATATATATATATATATATATATATATATATATATATATATATATATATATATATATATATATATATATATACGAATTTGTCCACCTTTCGTGTTTCACGAAAGGTGGACAAATTCGATATGGCGAAAACTACGCGTCGCACCAAAAAAAGGCTTGTGTCGTTTTGGTCCTCGGTCAGGGGCCTATTTAGGAAAATTATTAAAGTCCGAGATAATTATATTGTTAAATATTTTTGTGTAATTAACTTTGTTAATATTGAGTCTAAGGGCATAATTTCACTTAGAAATTTGCTCAGCATCATCAGAAAACACTAAATGAGCTAATTGCAGAACGATAGAAGGCACGCGAAGCATTTACGGCTTTCTGAAAAATCGTACAAATTCGACGAGCTTTAAGTTTCGGTTTGTTATCGGAGCGCATCTCAGCCCCGGCGGCAGCGCGCCCCGTGAAGAGATAGTGCATCCAAGCTTTGCTGCGCTGTCATCGCGCGACACAGCCGAGGCTGGTCTATCTCTCCACGGGGCGCACTGCCGCCGGGGCTGAGAAGCGCTCCGATAACAAAGCGAAACTTAAAACCCGTCGAATTTGTACGGTTTTTCAGAAAGCCGCAAAATGCTTCGCGTGCCTTCTATTGTTCTGCAATTCGCTCATTTAGTGTTTTTAATGATGCTGAGCAAATTTGTGAATTATTATTAAAGTCCGAGATAATTATATTTTTACAAATTTTTGCGTAATTAACTTTTTACTATTTAGTTTAAGGACATGGTTTCAATTAGAAATTTGCTCAGCATCATTAAAAGAAAAAGTTAATTACGCAAATATAATTAACAATATAACTATCTCGGACTTTAATAATTTTCTTAAATAGGCCCCTGGCCCAGGAACAAAGCGACACAAGCCTTTTATTGGTGCGACGGGTAGTTTTCGCAATATCGAATTTGTCCACCTTTCGTGAAACACCCTGTATATATATATATATATATATATATATATATATATATATATATATATATATATATATATATCACAAAACATTTACCCTTTAAGGAGATGGTCGTCCAAGGTCGCCCAAAAAGTGATCTGCAGATACGTTTCGAGCCTGGTAGGCTCTTCGTCAGTCCAAACAAGAACACTTCGTTTCCCTTTTCTTTCAATTAATAGAAAGAAGCGGCCGCAAAGAAGAAGTAAGTGTAAAAATGCTTACCATTTAGCGGGTATCTACTGAACTGAATTCTCGCTTAAAAGTTTAATATATCCCGATAAGAAAGCAATAAATAATATTGAAGTAATTAAATATAATATTAATCACACCATTATTATCTCCAAACCAGTTTTTGGGACATGTGGTTGACCTAAGCCAACTATACCTGGTGCCATGTGAAGCCAATGAGAGGCCCAATGAAAAGCGTTTGCTAGTGTCACATTAAACGATCAAGGGAGAAAAAAGAAAGCCGTTTACGACTCCCTGTAACGCCGAATTAGAGCGCAGCTCATGAGGAGGAGGGGAAGGCAAGGGGGGGGTCACGTGACCTCGGGGAGGGGGGTCACGTGGCCTGGGGGTCACGAGACCTCGAGAAGGAGGGGAATTTTCTCCCGCTAAATTTAGCGGGGAAAATTTTCCGCTAAATTTAGGGGGAAAATTTTTCCGCTAGATTTAGCGGGGAATATTTCCCGCTAGATTTAGCGGGGAAAATTTTCCGCTAGATTTAGCGGGGAAATTTTTCCGCTAGATTTAGCGGGGAAAATTTTCCGCTAAATTGAAATTGATATTCCGTCACGTGACCCCCAAGCCACGTGACAAGGTCACGTGGCATGGGGGTCACGTGACCTCGAGGAGGGGGGAATTTTCCCCGCTAAATTTAGCGGGGAATATTTTCCGTTAAATTTAGCGGGGAAAAATTTTTGCTAGATTTAGCGGCGAAAAGTTTCCGCTAGATTTAGCGGGGAAAATTTCCCACTAGTTTTAGCGGAGAAAATTTCCCGCTAGATTTAGCGGGGAAATTTTTCCGCTAGATTTAGCGGGGAAAATTTTCCGCTAGATTTAGCGGGGAAAATTTCTCGCCAGATATAGCGGGGAAAATTTTCCGCTAGATTTAGCGGGGAAATTTTTCCGCTTGATTTAACGGGGAAAATTTCCCGCTAGATTTAGCGGGGAAAATTTTCTGCTAGATATAGCGGAAAAAAATTTTCCGCTAAATTTAGCGGGGAAATTTACCCATCAAGCACCGCGCGGTTACGCCGACGGCGACGGCGACGCCGCTCAAGCCGGAAACGGGCGACTAAGAGCTGCGCTCTAAAAAAAGCAACAGTGCGGCACCGATTAGAATATCCCAATCAAATGTTCATAAAAAAAGGCGGCAATGACCCTTTCGAACTGTTAAAACCCACCAAGATTTCTTTTAGCTTTTCGAAAGTTGTATTATATTATTTATAAAATCAACTAATCCCTCTGTACTATTTAAAATGTTGGCAAACTTGAAAACGTTTTGTTTGTCTCCCATAATTGGTGTGTATTTTAGGATGTCGTCTATGGGTGTGTCGAAGTGTGTTATGTTTACTGTCATCTGGCGAAATCATGAGAAAGTTTTCGTTGCGTATTTTTTGTAATACCTTAATATAATAGATTTGATTGACTTTGAGTACGCCATGTTTATTGAATAATGGACCGGTGGGGAGATCTTGAGCGTTACCTTTATGGTTTTCAAAAAGTTGTAAAACGTCTATTATAATTTGTGGTCGATGTCGTTCCCCAAACTAAAATATAGTAATAAAGTTTTGAAAAAATAGTGAATAATACAAATTTCTCTTTAGCCAAAGGGGTATGAGATTTTGTGTCTTGTATATACATTCAAAGGCTCTAGATAACTCGGTGCTTAGCCTATTTATGTGAGTATTCCAATTTAATTCGCGATTGAACCACACGCCGAGAAATTTTCGCTCGCTAACCTCCTCTATAATCTCATTTTTAAAACATATAGTCACCTTAGTGTTGTCGAGTTTATTTACAGGG
Organism: Ixodes ricinus; assembly: GCA_037355805.1. NCBI lineage: Eukaryota > Metazoa > Arthropoda > Arachnida > Ixodida > Ixodidae > Ixodes > Ixodes ricinus. The sequence goes on along the minus strand of JAZHYW010010965.1, from coordinate 219,810 downwards.
CAGAAAATTATAAATTCTGTTTTCTTTGCATTTAGTGGTAATTTATTATTTTGAAGCCATACTGAGAGATGCTTCAAATAGCTATTTGCCACTGATTCTAGGGATGCTTTGAAGATGAAGTAAAAATGCATTAGTATCGTCCGCGTACATGACAAGCTCCGGGGAGTTTAGAACATTTGTCATATCGTTAACTTAAAAAAGAAATAATAAAGGTCCTAGTATAGACCCCTGTGGAACACCGTGCTTAATTTTGAGTATAGTTGAAGAAATGTTATTGGTGTGTACGAATTGCGAGCGATTCTCAAGGTAGTTTTTTTATTAAGGTCAGGGCAACCCCACGTATGCCATATTGTTGAAGTTTGATTAGTAGTATGTCGTGTTTAATAGTGTCGAACGCTTTTTTGAAATCTAGAAACAGGACTAAGGTGTACAGTTTCTTTTCAATGTTATTTATAATTTTATCTTTTATCTCAACTAGGTCTTCTTCTGGTGATTTTGATTATTGAAAGCCGCACTGACATTTATTTATTACACCATGTTTAGAAAAAAGCCTTCTAGCCTAATTTTTATAACCCCCCCCCCCCCGAAATGTTTTTAAGAAAATAGGCATAACCGAGGTTGGTCTGTAGTTCTGTAGAAGTTGTTCTCCTCCTGTGTAGACCGGAGTAACTCTCGCAGCTTTTAATTCGTCTGGAAATATACCAGTTTCTAAAGTGCGATTTATTATATGAGACAAGAGTTCACTTATTTGTTGAGAGACATATTTGACAGGCTTTGACTTAAAATCGTCAACACCAGCTGCAGCGTTCTTTTTTATTTTATGTATAAGCCCTTCCACTTCGTATAATGTTGTTGGTGATAGCATAATCGTATTCAACAGGGTAGTTGTGGTCTCTGTGGCACAGCGTTGGGAAGAACTTTCATAGGACTCGCAGTTTCGAAAACTGGCGTCTGGTGAACCAACGTTAACGAAGTGCATATTCATCAGATTCGTCATTTCTTCATTTCTTCCTATCAGTGATTGTGTTTACAGTTTCCCATATCTTTCGAGGGTCATTGTACACACTTGAAAAAAAAATGCCATGATAATATTCTGACTTTGCATTTTAGAGATCGGAGTTCAATTTATTCCTTGTTTTTTTTAAATTCTGTGGGAAGGCTTTTGTCTTTACACTTAAAATTTTGGTACAGTCAACGGCAATATGAGCTGGCGCAGGGTAATATCACCTGGCACATTAAAAATGTCATGTCGGGAGTTCATGCTGCATCAAGCTAATAAACTGGAGGTTTGAATGAACTGCCCCGTTCTCTGGGGTAACAATATGGCAACAGGTTTCATTGTTTACCATACTGGAAGCACCCCATGCAGCATTTTACCCTTTTTGTCTAGCACTCGGCTGTCTCAGCTTATATTGCCACCGACTGTACACCTTATCCTTTTTTTGTTCGTCTATATAAGTCATTTGTGATCCACTGCTTTCGGACTTTGTTTTTACGCCTATTTACTTGTATAAGCGGAAATGCTGCATCGTAACAAATCTTAAAGTTCCGAGAAATCTTTCCGTAAGCAAGGTTGGGGTCGTGTTCGAAAAGGACGCTTTCCTACCATGTTTGGTTGATCATAGCGCTAAAATTATCCCGGTATTTATTGTTTATTCGTCGGTAGGAGTATATTTCACGTTCAGCTGTATTTTTGCCCCGTAAAAAACATGTTAGAGAAAAACTGGCGTGTGGTCGCTGATTACATTTGTAAATACACCAGGCATGACTTCCCAAGCGTTCAGGTTAGTTATAGATATGTCAATAGAACTTGATGTTTTCAAGGTCACTCGGGTGGGCAGTGTCACAGTGTCACAATGCACACCGAGGGTCCCAGAAAATAGACAGGGCGTTGTTCTCTCTATTATTTGTCATTTCTATGCATTGATGATTTTCTTCTACAGCAGTCCCATGTTAATTTAAAGTGGTTGGAATATTCGCACACCCCTTTGCAGACGACCTAATTAGCAACGTAGATTGCCTAGTTTCCAAAGACGGAGCGACTCTATCCAAGGAGGGCATTTGCAACTCAATGGTGGACGACCACTGCGCATATGGGGCGCAAGCAAGCATGCCCAGGTTTAACTCGTGGCGAGGAGCATATCAAATGGAGAAGCAGAAACACGTGCAGGCGATATACGATTTCGACTCCTCGTTGCATCTCATATTTCGAATTCGGCCTATAGACAACGTGACCCCACTGAGTTAAGTGGAAACACTCTGTTATCTAGGCAGAATAAATTATGGTTGTAAGTTGAGGTGCCTTTTCTCGATAGGCGCAAAAAGTAGACAACAAAATGCGTCGACTCCTCGCTGTGCCATTGAGGGGATTATAATATATACGCACGTCGATTAAGGCTCCTCCTGCGGCTGATCCAACTCCATTTCCAACTCCAGAGATGGCCTCTAATATTCCCTAAAAGAAATACCAAAAAGTTGAAGAAAAATATAGGTGCGTTTTAAACAAAACAAAAGAGCATTTGCAGCCGAATCACTCTCGGAATTTCTTAAGAGAACGATGCCCCGCGATATTCTCGAATCAAAAAGCATTTATATTTATTTGATAAGCTTGAGCAATGAAATCACCGATGCGTATCTACAGAAGTTCCAGAAGGCATTCCTTCTAAATGGAACAATATTCGGAAAAATATTGTTTTCGCCACTGTGATTGACTGATCATTATAGAGCATTAAGCTCGCCCATACCATAGGCCAATTTGATCACAGGAGGACCACTGAATCACACTTTGAGAGGATTGGTGAACATTGTACATGCACATATTTCTGAAACTGCACTTGAAGCCTAAGCGTAAATACAAACAACTAAGGTACGAAGGGAGTACAATATTGAGTAACAATTTACGTTTGCTGCAGATACCGATTGCATGGAGGGGTGTTCATTTGTTTACCTTCTCTGCAACCTCCCCCATAGACCAATGGACTTGCATCACCTGTGTGGCCGCCACTCCATGGCCTGCTGGCACCACGTTTTGGGAGTGCCTCACTCTACGACTAGACAGCTGTCTCTCCCTTATCAGGGATTGCAAAATGACGTCCTCTCACAGTTTTTCTTCAGGCTATTCAATAGGTAATAACCACTGGGGGCTCGATCAGGCCTTACCTATATTCGGCCAAAGGTTTCACTGGACGTGCGACGCGCCAGAAAGCCTTCCGAACCCGATCAGTCACCGGTCAGTCACTGAGTAATGTGCATTCGCGTGAGGCCGTGATTGGCCGGCGTCTGATCGGGTTCGGCCAACTTTTTGGCACATCACATGACCAATCGTACGTTGCCGCGCTTTGTGTGGCCCGACCTGGGCCCACTTTGGTTATAACCATTTGGGTTCAATAATAATTTAAAAAAACTTGGGATGACGCCATTTTCCACTGATTAATAAGCTAAAAGCAGCTGTTCACGCATGTGTGTCAAGCACTCCCAACACGTAATTCCAGCAGGGCGTGGAAAGTCTGTCAGACAGGAGGTGCAACGGCATTCGGCTACTGGGACAGTATGTCGAGAATGTGGACATACGTACAGTCGTGTAAGTAACAGGTATCTGCAGGAAACAAAAATGTAAATAAATATGGTACACTACTCTTAGTTCAAAAGCGAAAAAAATCGAAGAGAGATGAATGCCTCATTGCATGTTAAAACATGTATGAATAAATGCAAAAAATATTAAAGATACTTGGAGAACACTGAGCATGTTTGTCGTAAATTTCTTTATATTGGTACACATCCGGAATATAATCGATGTACATGGCAAAACACTTGAAGACATGGAAATGCTGAAGGAGTACTAAGAGCATAAAGGAATCTATGGAAAAAAGCCGTAAGCGCCTGGGAGAGCGGCGTGATTATCCCGCCGCTCTACCAGGAGGTTCGTAGTATACTTTTCGTGAATTTAAGGAAGCATAAGGGAGTGAAACTGTATTACAAGAGCTTTCAGTGTAAAAAATAATAATCTTTAACTAAAAGCTTTTCGATTATCTCAATTTGTTTTCCTTAATAAGTTTTTTTTTTCAAGGAATAGATGAGCAAAATTGACGTGTGTTCTCGGAACAGCGCGAATGATTTGGTTTCTGCCTTGCCAATTTTTGTTTATCACTAGACACAATTTTCAGGAACTTAAAATTTGATTTGTATTTGAATAACTCAGCTTTTCATAATAATTTAGGCATAATGACTCTTTCTTTTGACCAGATAGTCTGCTTAGTGAAGTCTACATTTATTACATGAATCGTATGCATTGATAACTTATATAGTTTTCTTGAGAGTAATATGTCACTGTTGTTCAAGCCACCCCTGCTATGGCTAAGATGTTTGAATCGCAGTATTCTATAATTAATTAAATAACAAAATGCTTTTAGAAGCAGATACAAATTAAACAAATCAACGTCTTGAACAACCAATTTAAACATATCAGCAGGTCTCTGGTTAGTGCCCGTAGCACAAGCGCCATCATTACTATCGTAATCTTTCGGTAGCCGAGCGTTAAATGCAATAAATCTTTTAGTGTTTTGTAATGTTAAATGTAATACACCACAGTGTTACACCGTTTACAGTAAATATTGAATCAAATTTAATTTTATTGCTTTCCTTATGAACGCCGAAGAACAAATCAGGCAGCACATTAGCGTATGCCCTGCCATTCTACCTTTGTCAGCGTGAACGACAGGGTTTAATATGTCTATGGGTAGCGTGGCGTGAATCGTTCTTCAGCCTTCATAATGAGTAACCCTTCAATCTGGCTGACTGCGGAGTGATAAAGGAGAGTGCACGTCAAGACGGAGGCACCATGGTGCTGCTTCCTCAGAGTCATTTGACATGCACATCAGAGGGATCGGCACGAAACCTCTTTTAAATGTCGCCCGGTGCCATGAATAAACACCCCGGAATGCTACCTAAACATAAATCTGATCAAGTGAGTTACCAAAACTGGTGAGTGATAAAAACGTGACAATTTCAATTGACAGTAAATGCTAATCTTAAATTCTTGTGTGATACCAATTGATTATGCAATTTCAATAAATGTTACAACGAAATTGCGATGCCAGGATACATCCTGGAAACGGAATTCTGTGTACATTCGTTTTCTTTTCGGGTCCCTACTGCGGTCACGGTATGTACACCAAACTTAGCTTCTACAAAACTTAAAATTTTCTGGCATTGTTATCACTAACTTATTTAAAAACTAATATGCATATAAGGTGTAAAAAGGAAAAAATATCCACGATCATTAAAAATTTAACTCACATATAAGACGCCAGGGTTACTGGAATACACACTGGTTGCGGCAGCAAACATGGTCACAATTAGGAACGAAATAAAAATGCCTAAAACCATCATGGTTAACAACGACAACCACAGTAGCACGTCGTCACCGGAAACCCAGTAAAAGTGACCTAGGGGTAGAGAAAACAATATTAGTTTTCGATTGATATCAAATGTATAAGTGTGAGTACAGAGACACACAAATAATAACCGAAACTTTACTAGATTTCTACTGTATCACTTTACGACAGCGGCTTAAAAGATTAGGTTTGTATTGAGCTCGGGTACGTCACTTTAACAAAACCCAGGTGCAACAGTTCTGTGAGCCAAAACCTTGTCTTTTTAATGATAATGTAAAGCCTTACAAAGCCCCAAGAAGCACCAGGTAGAGCAGCACTTCACCTTTTTGGCCAGAGTCCGGGAATCTTGGTCCTAATTCACTAAACAAGTTCCAAAGTTAGGCTTGGCTTCTAGTTGTTCGGCTTTTCTGTGGCAATTTTTGGTCTAAATTTCCAATCAACCGCAAAAATTGTAGCCTTCACGGTGGTTCTTCGTTTTATAAACCATAAAAACGTCAAAGAAAAGTACTAAGGAACTATACCTAACGCATTGGAGCAAAGCTGTATTTGCCCCAAGCCAAGCCCGAAGGATTGCCAAGATTGTGAAATATTATGCATTTGCCTGGCGTGCTACCTTGGAACTATTTCTTTTTCTGTTGCTTCCAGGCCGTGCCGCAGAAATACATTTCGCAATATTTCGTGCGAAACGCAAACTGCATCTCGTACACATTTGTTAATATCGAGAACATGAAAAAAGTATTAATATTTTATAATATATTTGTTTAGAGACGCTTTTTTGTTTTTTGTTTCTTTCTCGGAATTTTTGAAGTTACGGTGAAGTCGTGATTAACGGTTCTGTTTCTTAGCGTGTTATCAATCCTTACGAACCTTAAAACAGTTTCATCAAGATTTTGTGGCTACATGAAACAAAAACATATAAACCATTTTGATAAATATAACCATATGGCGGTAGTATTATAAGTGTCGTCAAGAAATTAAAATTGAGCCCAGAGTGACTCCCTTTCATAAGCGGAAGTTCAACACCTTTTGTACGGTATATTCTGAGTCTGGTGAAGGATACAGGTTTAAGAGACCTTGCTAGTTCTTCCAAACTTTGAACTCACGCATTGTGAGCAAATTGTCATATAAGAAAAAGGCAGTATTTCCTTTCGTAATATGAGATTTATCTAGGTTTCTAAATATATGTTTCTGAACGCATCTTATGTTTTATTGCGATAAGGAATGTACGTGATGCAGCTCACCTCCTGTCCGTGCTGTGCTAAGTACTTTATATGCTATGTATCAGATGGCCGAATTCGTTATTCCGGGTGTTCCCAACTTTACTTCTAAGAAAGGGTAGCATTTATACGGTGTGAAGGAGAAAGTAAATACAGAGTAAGAAATACCCTAAACACAGGCAAGACAGCAGGGTCCCCGCTTGGCCGAGTAAGTACGATTTTGTTGGAGAAAGCCATGTTATCTGAAATAAACATTACATTAAAAACGCTGATTGGGAGGGACGATTTTTTTTTTACGGTAAACGTGATAAACGTATACTTTGTTGCTGAGATATTGACATAATATTGATTATAGGTGCTCTTAATTGCATTATCTAACCCTCAAAAGCTACGCGACACACTCCGAATAATAGTTTTTTCTAGTTTGTTTATTTAGTCTTGATAGTAAGATAGCCGCATCACATCGCTTAAAAAAGTTCCAAAAAACACGAAGTTTCAGTGTCTAAAAAGGTAAACGCGTTTTTACATTATTTTGGCTGCTTGTCCAAAGAAGCGAGATTACTAATCGCGCTGCAAAACCTGTGTGCACTTCTAGATTTTCCATTTCTTCAAAATATATCATTAAACATAGGCACCACAGTTAGTGGAAGATTATGTACAATTCCGTTTTATTTTTCTTGTGCTACCTTCCTCAGCTTGTGACACATATCATTAACTAACATTCTTGTCACGGCATTAATTGGGAATAACATCAAAGTTTTGTCTTTAAAGTTTCCCCAATATGATGACTACGCGTAAAACTGACAACTTGAGTTGAAATAAAAAATCTAAGTACGTGGTATAAAAATGCCGGCGGGTCTACTTTTTCGCGAAGCTCACGTTGGTTCAACCACTTCTAGCTACGGAGCTCATCCAGCGAATGAAGACGAACGAAAAACGACTTGATTTGGATCTACGCAGAGACAGTGAGTATGGTGATTTTATTACTAATTTCTGTCTTCAAGGGATGTAGTTTTCAACACAACCGTTGTTTTGTGGCTCCTCGCCCTTCGCTCATCGTGCTACATAGAATGCGCTGACCGGCATACCATGTGTCCTTCTTAAAAGTTAAAGTTATGCCCTTAATTATTCTGCGTGATAGGGGTATGCATAAGTACAAAGCTTGTATATCGAAAACTTGGCCATCGCTTGTCGAAGGTAGGGACTTCCGATGTTAAGAAGTTTAGCTTTTATTATAAAATGCCAACCGATTCCTTCTGAAAATAAACATGCTACTACTGTGAAATTAAGAACGAACGTCTACCTCCCGAAGCATTCCAAAACTCAAACCTTTTCTGTTTCCAAAATTAGTTGGCGTTTATTCGAGACTTTATGGCAATGAATGCATTATATCCTTCTTGAGAAAAGCAGTACTTCAGGCGTCCATGCCTTAACCCCTTCCTCCCACCCCCGCTCACCCTCGCCCATTCCTTTATAATAGCCTGTCTCAAACCGATATTGCTAAATCAAAACATTGTACTTCCACCGAGAGGGAGACGGTCTGCCGCAAGTACAGCCCCATAATATTTTCAAGCTGGCTTTGATGAAAGCGTAGTTATTTGAACAAATCTCAACATGATAGTTTGAGTTCTCACCATCTTTCTAGATAAAGGAGACCCGAAACACATGCCGCACTTGTACGCAGCAAACACGAAGCCGATCTTCCAGGACTCCATACCACGGGGTGTGACCTATGTAGGGAAGCAAATGAAAATAGAAACATTCAGTTGTTCTTCGTATTATAGGCATTTCAGATGGTGTTCAGGAGTCTAGATCTCAGCCAGAAAAGCATAAAACATTATCCGACTTCAATTAATGCATCACCTTTTTTCTTCCGCAAAGTTTTTGCGTTCAGTAAAGGGTCGATAAGCTTGTTGATTACTGAGAGTTGGCAGGTAGAGCACAGCTATATTTCATACTATGACGTCTATATACTTCGACTCATTTTAGTTTTCGCATTGGTTTAAATTTTGCGATAACCATTTGAAAATTCCACTATTTACTATTATTAATGACGTATCAATTCGTTCGGCATCCCCCAAGGAAAACTTGGATCTGTAATTCAAAATGGTATGTGGATGAGCAGGAGAGTGTTTAGTTATTAAATTGAGAAGGAAGAACGAAATGCCCAGTCTTTTCGCGGTGATTCATTACTTTGCAATTTTATTTTGTTCGTCTTTCGCATGGCTTGTAAAGAGGAAAATTATCTTCTTTTTATTCCCCCTTTTACTGTCATGAGTAGTAACTAAGACCTCGAGCCGGCCAGGATTATAGATGACAGCATAGACCCAGTAAATTTAATAAAAAAAGCGCTCTGTGGAAACCATGCTTGTGTGCATAAACACCCTAGCGATTGAAATTCGAAAACTGTCCGCCAATCCTAAAATTTGAAATGAACGTACTCGCGATATCGCAGCGTCCCGTGCGTTGGCTTCACCGTTCTATCTATCCTTCAATAGCTTGAGCTAACCTTTTCTACAACCAATTGAAATGAGTTGCGGCTATATGAGCTGAGTCAGCGGCGTTGAGGTTGGGGTGGCAAAAAATGCATGCGGAAATTTCCGGCTAGGTTAATCAGTCAAAAAAAAACAGCTTGAATTATCTGCCACAATTTCTTTTATCGCAATGCAGCAGCCAGTTGCATATATTGACAGCAATGACGAGATGACGAAACAAAGAATAACCGAGGAAACCAAAACGTTTAATAGGACGAACTTGTGCCCAAAATAAAAAGGAAACAGAAGATAGCAACAGAGCGTCGCGGGCGTCGAAGTCGGCGTGACAGCAGGATTGAACGCTGGGGCGAGACTGACTCCGGCTTTCCACGCGGAGAACCTTTGTAGCCGTTTGGGTCTGTGGAACAGTCGGCCTAGAACGTTCAGCGTGTAGAACATTCGTAACTCGATCAGACATTAAAGTTCTCGAATTTGCGAGAACGCCAAATAGAAAAAAACATATAAAAGAAATTAAATTTGAGGAAGAAAACGAGAACAACTGACAACCACAAACTTCCAAGAACTTTCCGCTGCCTGGAATAGAACCCAAATTTTCCGCGGGACAGGCAAACCAGGTGACCATGCGGCCACGTACGCGCTCGCTCAGCGACGCTCGTGGCAATTCTCCTCTCATTTAAAAGTGCATTGTTTCGATGTGACATGCCGGGAAAGAAACAAGCAAAACAAAGAAAAATATTGGCAAACTACGGAAACTTGTAAAATACAATCCTATCGAGCGTAGTAAAAATCGCAATTCACGATCCTATCGATTGTAGTACGGCTTAAGGAGCACGACGTGGACGACTTCCGGTCGTGGAGTGCGGCGTGATGAAGTCCGTCTTCTGTCGGGCACTACCTCGTAGTTTAGATACCCGAGTTGACGAACAACTTTGTAGGGTCCGAAGTAGCGCTTCAGGGATTTTTCGCTTAGACCTCGTCGTCGTATCGGGGTTCAGACCTAAACAGGGTCTCCAGGCTTCAAGCGAACGTCGATCCGACGAAGGCTGTACCGGGTGTCCTCGACACGTATTTGATATTGAATCCTGAGTCGGGCGAGCTGGCGCACTTCTTCGGTTCGTTGAGCCAAAACCTGGGCGTCGTTGCTCCCATCGTCAGCTGGTTCGTGTTGCAGCATCGCGTCAAGCATGGTCGTTGCTTTCCGGCCATGCACCAGCTGAAACGGTGTTACTACTCTGGTCTCTTGCACCGCCGTGTTGTAAGCAAACGTGACGTAGGGTAACACCTAGTCCACGTTTTGTGCTCTACGAGTGTACCCAGTGGTTTGACTGTGGATGGTGCTACTGAGACGAAGAATGTCGTGCGTCAGCTGAGCCCTGAACGATGATCCTCGATCTATAATGAGGACTTCGGTGGCGCCGTGCCGGAGGACGACAAATTCGATGAAAAAACTTGGTGACTTCAACAACAGTTCCTGAAGGAAGGACTTGTGTTTCGGCATATAGCGTGAGATAATCGGTGACGACATTTGTCCAGCGGTTTCCCAAAGTTGACGGTGGAGATGGGTCCAGTAAATCCATTCGACCTGCTGGAACGGCGTGGACGGGGTTGTAATTGAATGCCGAAATCCTGACGGCTTCGTCGGTGGTTTCTTTGGTCGCTGACACTCGTAGATTGATCGAGTGTAGAAATTAACGGTCTTCGGTAGCCTTGGCGAATCGTACTTTTTTCGAATCCTGGCGAGCGTCCTGCTGTATCAAAAATGCCTAGCCGCTGGGTCTTCAACGCAGGCTTAGAAGATCTCCTCTCAAAGGTCGGCAGGAATTACCAGCAGCCATGGCGAGCTCTTGTCTCCGAAGTTTTCCTTGTAAAGTACACCCTGTCGAATGATGAAGGTCGGCCGGGCTCTCATGAAGACACGAGCGATGGAACTCCTCGTCCTTCGAGGTTCTCGATTAGTGCGCGCAATTTAGGATCGTCTCTTCAACATCGTGCCATGTCGTCGGTGTTCACTGCGCCTAGAAAGCACTCGGCTTCATCGTGGTCGATGCTACCGGGAGATGTCTCAACAGGGGCTCTGGAGAGGCAATCGGCCTCGCTGTGCGTGCGGCTTCACTTGTCGACCACATTCATGTTGAACTCCTGCAGTCGGAGACTCCATCGAGCGAGACGTCCTGATGAGTCTTTTAGGTCCGCAAGCCAGCAGAGCGAGTGGTGGTTCGTGACGACGGGAAAAGGGCTGCCCTATAAGTACCGAGGTAACTTCGTAATTGCCCAGACTACCGCAAGAAATTCCTTTTCAGTCGTGGGGTATTTTGTCTCCGCTTTGGACAGTGTCCGACTTGCGTAGCCGATGACTCGCTCGGTGCCTTCTTTCACTTGAACCAGTACCGCGCCAAGTCCTGCGTTACTCGCGTCCGTATGAATCTCGGTTTCCGCATCTTGATCGAAGTGTCCAAAAACAGGAGGAGTCTGGAGTCTTCGCATCAGCTGATTAAATGCACGCTGCTGCTCCTTGGCCTATTCAAACGTCTCGGCGTCCTTCGTGAGTTTTGTGAGCGGTGCGGAACTCCTTGTGAAATCTCGAAGAGTTGATAGTAGGCACAAAGTTCTTTATGCCCTTAGGTCCTTATTTTCAGGAGGTCTTTCGCTCGCTGTCGTCATGTCTAGTTCGGGGATGTCTCCTTCAAGCCGGCAATACAGGTGTCCTACGACATAAATAAATCCTCGTGGTTCTCGATCCACTGCCTCCCGGTACCCTCCAAAGATAAGTAGTGGTTTTGGGGGCGCTGCTGAGTGGTTTATCCATTATGGCGGGCTACACGTTCATGTGCAGAAGCCAGTCCTCAACGTCCTCGGGGTTCTCGCCATGCAAGGTCGTCGGGGTTCGCTGGGCGACGGGCAAGTAGACGACGGTGGTGGCGGTCGGGGTCTGGGACGACTAGTTGTTCAACGTCGGCCTCTTTACCTGCTTTGTCTTGATTGGCACAAGTCCGTATACCGGGTGTAGGCCTTGGGTGCCGCGACTTACTCGGGTCTCGGTGGTGTCTTCGTTGGGTCTTCATTTGATTCATGTCGGAGTTGCACTGCGGGCACTCGGAGGGGTACGCAGGTCTGACATGCGTTACCCAGCACATCCACCAAAATGTCCCGAATGACGAGGTGACGAAACAAAGGATAGCCGAGGAAGCTAAAACGTTTAATGGGGCGAACTTGTGCCCAAAGCAAATAGAAAAGAGGGTATAACAAGAGACCGTCGTTGACGTCGAAGTCGGCACAACAGCAGGCTCGAACGCTGGGGTGAGACTGACTTCGGCTTACCTCGCGGAGCACTCTTTGTAGCCACGTGGGTCTCTGGAACATTCAGCCTCCAACGTTCAGTGCGTAGAACATTCGTAACTCGCTCAGACAAGAAGTTCTCGAATTTGCGAGAACGCCAAGTAGAAAGCAGAACTAAAAGAATATTACGCTGTCTGGAATCGAACCCAGATTTTCCTCGCGACATCCAAGCACTGTAACCATTCGGCCACGTATGTACTCGCTCAGCGGCGCGCGTGGATTTATCTCAAAATGCCGGAGGCACCCCATGTTTCGTTTTGTCTTTTTTGAAGAGCAGTGTATTGAGCGAGCTCACGTTGGCACAGACTTCATCATTCTGCATAATCGCGTACAATGTGCGGAAAAAAGCAACAAGGTATTTTATTGAAAAAAAGAAAGAAACTAAGCGGGTGCAAAATATGGTGCCTCAAATATTTCTGAATAATTTTTTACGCTTGCTTTCATACTCGGGACCATAAACTTTATATAGATATTTATATATATATAGGGAAGTAAGGTAAATACAAAAACAATAGACCGGGAAAAGGTAATAAGTCAAAGTTTCGTACTGTCGGAGTTACTAATAGAAGTTTATTACGACGTTTCGAGCGGGGACCACTCGAAACGTCGAAACCTGATGCAGAGCGGTCCCCGCTCGAAACGTCGTACTAAACTTCGTATTTGTAACTCCGAAAGTACGCAACTTTGGCTTATATATATATATATATATATATATATATATATATATATATATATATATATATATATATATATATATATATATATATATATATATATATATATATATATATATATATATATATATATATATATACACACTTGACACGGTTGTTGGAGTTTTTAAAACAAATTATTCGTAAAGTTCTGTCGACGTTTCGGCCTGAGACAGATCTTTTTTGAGGTCTGTCTCAAAAAGGTCTGTCTCAGGCCGGAACATCTACGAAATTTACGAATAATCTGTTTTAGAAACTCCAACAACCGTCTGCAGTGCGTTTTTCGCCGCATATACTTTTCGTAATCCTACGCAACGTTTTCGCTCTCACTCTGTCTCTCTCTCTCTCTCTATATATATATATATATACATATATATACCCAGGTAGCACGCCAGAGGAATGTCCAACTTGGGCAAAGGTCTGGCAAACATACGGGCCCAACTTTGGCGCAGTTAGGTTTTGGCACCATGTCACTCATCAGTGCCAAAGTACGGTGCCTCACTATAGCCTTAGTTGGGCGTCCTAGGGCATGCCAAAGTTTGGCTCTTCTCTGGCACACAAGAGGAGTGCCAAAGTTGGTGCCATACTTGAGCCAAAACTGCCATAGTAAATCCTAATCTGGGCATTCAGGGCATGCCAAGGTTTGGCGTTTCTCTGGTCCGCCAGAGGAGCGCCAAAGTTGACGCTATACTTGTGCTATAACTGCCAAAGCAACGCCGATTTTGGGTATTTCGGACATGCCAAGTTTGGCCTTTCTCTGGTCCGCCACAGTTCAGCCAAAGTAAGTTCCAGACTTGAACCATAACCGCCAGAGCAACGCCTAATTTGGTTATTTCGGCCACACCAAGTTTGGCTTTTCTCTGGTCCACCACAGTTGGGCCAAAGTAAGTGCCAGACTTGAGCCATAACTGCCAAACCAACACCTAATTTGGGTATTTCGGACATGCCAGAGTTTGGCTTTTCTATGGTCCGCCACAGTTCTGCCAAAAAAGTGCCAGACTTGAACCCTAACTGCCAAAGCAACACCTATTTCGGGTATTTTGGCCACGTCGAGTTTGGCTTTTCTCTGGTCCGCCACAATTGTGCCAAAGTAAGTGACAGACTTGAGCAATAACTGCCAAAGCAACGCCTAATTTGTGTATTTCCGACATACCAAGTTAGGCTTTTCTCTGGTGCGCCACACTTCTGCCAAAGTAAGTGCCAGACTTGTGCCATAACTGCCCCAGTATATCTTAATTTGGTGATTCGGGGCATGCGGAAGTTTGGCGCTTCTTTGGCTACCCACTGAAGTGCCAAATAGGTGTCAAAAGTGGCAAGGAAAGCCGAGAGGCCGGCCCAAGTTTGAATATATCTGGTGTGTCACAGAAGTGCTCTTTCACACGCCCCAGAAGAAAATAAATTAAATAAGCGTTGGAAACACGATGGTCAGATGTCATCACCTCGTTCCCAACCAGCACGACAATACTTTGCAGTATCGTGCCAGTACCGGCCGAAAGTCGGTTCCAATATCGCTCAAAGGTCCAGTTTTGCACCACCGTTCGATATCCGGCCGTTACTGCCGTACAGCCGTTTTGTCCCGGCAAGCGTTCGCGCAATATTCTGAGAATAGACTACGATGCTCCTGTTCCGTATTAGCCGAACGTCGTGCAAGTATGTGCACGTTGCATATCATTTGTTGCATATCCAATCACATATACGAACAAACAAATTTTTTCGATCGCTCCCAGAAGTTTATTAAACCACTATTATTACACACAGTGTATTCTTGACATATTTACAAAGGTCGCACTTCTTTGTAAAACGAAAAGCAAATTATAAAATAGAGTTAACACTGTCCTCATGCCAAGCAAAACTCATCACACGAAAAACCGCGGAGATTGAGAGGAAAGCAGGACTACTATCTGAAGCATGCTTGCAGTCTACTTACTAATAAAAGAGCGATATCTTGTAATCCTTGATAGATGCATAATCCAACTCAGGCACCCCACAAACACACTCGAGAAAGAAGGTTGCGCACATTCAACTGACGTCTCATCGTCGGCGAAGAGCAGTTTCTGTCGAAGCGTGTTTAACAAACACATCACAAGAATTTGACGAACTCCGGTGAAAAAGATATTTGTTATCGAAAAATTGTGATGGACGTATTCCGACCGTTACGATGAAGAAACACGGCCACGTCTGAAACGCACGAAAGCAACAGAACACTGAAATCGCATTTCGAAAACCGAACCTACGTGGCCCGCCTATTTCTATAACTAGGCAAACGGCGAAAACAACAGCCCCAGAGATCCCATCAGCGTGACAGAAAGAGTCACGTGAAAACATTTTCGTCCAAACGTTTTTGTCCTACGCGTCCTACGCAGAGAGGTCACGCGTTTCGCTCCACCCTTGTGATTTGCTTAAAGCGGCTGTCGCGCTCGCTGGCAGCCACACGAAGACACAAAAGCAGGTGGGGAGGATTAACAAAAGGCAAGGTCGAAGGGGCATCAAGAACGCAGCTAAGCTCCCTCTGCATTTTCGATGCTTTAGAGTAAAAAAAGAAAAAAGAAAACGAAGACCACTTATAAAAAAAAATAAAAAAACCTGCTGTACAGCCAAAACTACAGGAGAGATTGTGTATCCCGAACTGTTCAACAGTAGGGAAATAAGGGACGGGGAATCCCAGCCCTTCTCTGGAATGAAATGAAACGGAATTAAAGAAAAGGCCGCTTCTGCCTGTGACCTTGTCGCCTTGCCTAGTCTGTCAGCGTTCGGCTTCCATTGTGGGCCTCAGAAAGATGATCTCCTTTCTTGAGAGCGAAATGGAAGGGGTGCTTATGTTTTGCGGGCTTGTCGCCACCTGATAGGCTTCAATTATTTCTCTACCGACTCGCTCGCAGTGGCCTCCCATGGCTGTCGTGCCGGTGAAATTAGGAGCGCAGCCGGGACATTTCCTCCCGTGAATAACGATATGGTGCTGAGAATCCAAAGCATCTCTTTCGGCGTCCATTTGATGTTCTTGGAGTCGGTCGTGGAGGCATCGCCCCGTTTGCCTAATTTACCTGGCCAAGCAGGACAGAGGGACCGCGTGCACTTCCTCCGCTTCCTCTCCTTCCCCCAAGTCTTTCCTGTCCCAAACTCCCACGGATCAGGCG
Organism: Ixodes ricinus; assembly: GCA_037355805.1. NCBI lineage: Eukaryota > Metazoa > Arthropoda > Arachnida > Ixodida > Ixodidae > Ixodes > Ixodes ricinus. The sequence continues at coordinate 203,522 of JAZHYW010010965.1, read as the reverse complement.
GGCATTGAGCTTGAAGCCGAAAATAAATGTTGTTGAAGTTGGAAGATTGCCCTGTCTGTATCGTCCCTCATGTGTCTCCACTTTTAAATGTTTAAAAAGTACCAACACGCTAAAATAGAACACGTTCCGGGATTTCATTTTAATTCCCCAAGTGTGATGCGGGAGCGGCGCCACGGAGCCCCGGTCGTTTCCGCTCTTTGTTATCGCTAGGATTTAACAGTGCTCACTCACATTGCAAGACACGCAGAGAGCCACGCTCGCTTTTGCTATGCGCCGCCTAATAAAGATATCTGTTGAGGAGACGTACGTACATCGGTCTCGCGCAGCGCTAGCTCGATGGCAGCACTTTCTGTAGGGCGCATTCATCCCGATGATGTAGGCAGTCGCGCGATGCGACAAAATCGCATCGCATAAAAAATTATTAGATGATTACACTGCCGTGCCCGATGAGCGAGTCCAACACCTTCGTTGGCGAGTCGCTTCTCAGAAACTCTCGCTCCGAACGCCGTTGATTGGCTCAGCCTCTCCGCTACAAGATCGCATCGCAAAAAGTCGGGTCAGCAAGCGACTGCTCAAATCGCGTCGTTTTTTGCCCGCGCTGGTCGCTTTTGCGATGAAAGTTATCGCGCGTCTAGATCGCATCGCCGGTGTGAACGCGCCATAATGTCGAACCAGTCTCACGGCACGTCCCGATATATGCGTGTGTTCCTACGCGCGTGCACAACATCCGGTACAATTTGCATTTGCAAAGCCTGGTCCAGCCGCGTCAAAACGTTCAGCCAGCCTTTGGACTGGAGAAATCAAGAGACACCCCAAGTAAGATAAAATGGCCAGCCGAATTGAACTTGATTTATATTTAACTAAGATGAAGACCACCCGCGTACGTCAAATACCTCATCAGCCGAACTCCAAGGCACTAAGCCTAGTTCTGGCATTTGTTTGGCAACTTTGGCCCGTAGCTGCCAGGTGACAGCTGAACTATCGGGAAGCGAAGCCTAACTATGGCACTTGTTTGGCGACTTTGGCCCGTAGCTGCCAGATGACAGCCGAACATCGGGAAACGAAGCCTAACTTTGGCACTTGTTTGGCGACTTTGGCCCGTAGGTGCCATATGACAGCCGAACTATCGGGAAGCGAAGCCTAACTTTGGCACTTGTTTGGCGACTTGGGCCCAAAGATGCCAGATGTCAACCGAACTACAAGATAGTAAGCCTAACTCTTGCACATCTGTGGCGAATTTGGCCCGAAGGTGCCAGATGACAGCCGATCTATCAAAAAGTGAAGCCTAACTTTAGCATTTGTATGGCGATTTTGGCCCAAAAATGCCAAATATCTGCCGAACCTAAGCCTAACTCTGGCATTTGTTAGGCGATTTAGGCCAAACTATGCCAGATGACAGCAGAACTAGCAGGCAGTGAAGCCTAAATTTGGCAATTGTTTGGCGAATTAGGGCCAAAATACCCAGACTGGTGCCAAGGAAGGTCAGGTTTGGCTGTACTTTGGCTTCTTCGGCCTTTTCAATGCCCTACACTCCCAGACAAAAGCCAAGTTTTGGCACATTACTCGGTGCTACCTGGGTATATATATATATATATATATATTTAAATATACCAAGGTTTGGCTTCGCCGCCAATCTGCATCACTAAAATGTGATGTTGAAGTACAGACATTATATAATATATGCCTGTACTCTACTGTACTTTACAAGTACTGTACAGGCATATTATAATATATTTAAGTTCTAGTCAGCTAGGCAGAAAGAACTGGATCACTCACCATGGCTGGGTAGAAGGGCGGAATCATGGCAGCGATGGCGCTGATCCACAGGTAAGTAAATGCCACTGGCAGAATCCATGCTACCGTTTTAAGCGCTGTCAGTGCTTCGTACGTCCTGTAACTAATTGAGCTTCGAACATCGCCGTTTCCTGGAGGTCTTACAAAGGTCTCTTTTTGCTCGAATGTCATTTCTCCGCCACAGGAGGCAACTCCATCGTGGGCAAAGGACTGCCAGACTTGGCCATCACCGGTGCGTTTTCACTTGTAGTAGTATTTTGGAAACTGTGGTAAAAAAATATTAAATGGCTGTTAGTAGGAAGGAACGCAAAGGCGCCGACTAAGCGAACCCACTGTACAGGGTCATTAAAAAGTTGTAGGACCCTTCGTCGAATGACAATTCGTCACGCATCAAGTGGCAGCAGCGCTATTCTTCATATAGCGTAAATCATCATATGGCAGTTCGTCACTATGAGGATTCGTCGAACTGTTAACACATATTTCTTAATATTGTAGCATTTCTGACGTTTATCGAAAAGATAGTTCTTCCAAGTGAGTACAATTTCCATCGATTTCCTTCAATGACAATCACTTTTTCTTGACAAACAAATGAGACATTTACTAACTTCTAATAAAACTAAATAATTTTTTCTAGTCCACTACAATAATGGCACTTCTCTCAGTCATTAATGGAAAACTATAAATGGCCAATCGGTAGGCAATTTCTTTTTCTCAAGACGTCGTAACATTAACTAGCTCGCCCGTATACTCCCTCTATTTTTAATGTCCTTCGTGGAGGGACAACTTGTAATAGGGCAACTCATAGCAGCGCAACTCGTCACATAGGGCGATTCGTCATAGGGTGATTTTTACTAGGATAACTTGTCGAAAAAGAAGAGATAATGTTTGAAGGTCTTGTTGCCCGCGTGCTAGGTTTTTCAGCGTTCAGTCGCTATAGTTATTCAGCTCCTGTTTAGTGTTCTCTTTATAAAGCTTAGTTTTTGTTTCCTCTATAGTTGGTAAACATTTTAGTTAACCTTGGATGTCTAGAGCATAATATGTTCTGGCCTCCTTTGTAATCCACCTCCAAGTTTGCTCGTCGACAACCTTTCCTCCTGAATGCCAAGTTTATTTTGTTGTTCTTTTTTTTCGTACGAATGTCACTTCTTACACTTTCTGTTGACCTTGGTTACTTTTGTTATTAAGTTCCGTGTCGTGTCCACTGTCCCCCACCATTGAGGTTTTATCACCACTCTTGGATTACCTAGTGGGTATCTTGAAATGTGGCTTCTAATGACACGTTCATAATAAGCAAAGCTTTCTAAAAGGTTTTTTTGGCGCGTCAATCTTCGAAGTCTCCACGGAAGCCATACAGAGGGAAGGAGGTGGAGCTGATGCTATATGGTGATAGATTTTCATGCACCGCCAACGACACTGAGCAACAGCGGCAGGGAGAGAACGTAGATCTTCCACGTGCGCGACACAAACTGCGCATGCGCGACACAGACTGCGCACATGTGTCACAGATGACATATGCTCGAAAAAGCGAACAAAAACGCACACAAAGTTTTACTTGTCGAGGTTGCTGCGTAGGAGAAACAGTATATTGTCAACAAAGTCGTATTCAGACTGCTTCGTCGTTTTTAAATTAAAGCCAGCTAATTAGAAGTCTTTTTCCGCTGGTGCATTTGATGCTGGGATGGTATGCACGAACTAATTTGGAAGAGTGAGGTAAGGAAGCTCGTGCCGCCACAAGTTTCCGGACCACTCACCTATTCACTCTACACTATGCGGCAGCACACGTTTATGGGCCGCTCGACAAAAATATAGATCCCGACTCGCGGATATCTGCGTTCGATCAGCATCTGCAGCTCCTGGCATCCGCATCCGATCAGCAATTAGCTTAATCTGATTCACTTTTATCCGTATCCTCTAGTTGACTTCGAATATCAGCGGATTACCTGCGGGTACTCCGCGGATATGCAGGACTTTAATTATGGGATTGTTGCACATGTTTAACAATGCCAGAGCTCAGAGACCTGTTATTAAGGGCCGTCGTGTGCTCAAGAAGCCTCTCATTTAAGCACCGTATCGCCTGCCCCAGGTAAGAATACCCTCAGTTCACCGGAATATCATAAACTACACCAAGCTGGCTATCAACAGCGGCTTTCCTGCGCCCTTTTTGGCAACCATGCGCTGAACTCGCAGACGAAACAAGCCTGTTCACGTTAAGGTTGGAAGTAAAGATTACATTGACGCTAAGGCTCCCGGCAACCGCCAACAAGTTGTGTGAAAAAGTATGAAAAACAAATGCACGCAACCTTGTCTGGTTTGGTCCTTTCTTCCTTTGCCCCTTCTTTGAATCCCACTGAGCATTGCATTACAGCTCCCTTTTCAATGCTACTCTTGTACCCCACTTTTTTATGCGTACCAATTGCCTCCTAGCAGCCTCCATTACTTCGTGCTGACAATATTTCTTGTAGGTTGGTTTAGCAGAGACATCTGCAGCTCGTTTGACCGATATCGAATGACAAGTTTTGTAGGACAGCAAAGGTTTGGTCACGTGCTTGCCGTATTCTTAACACAGCTCGTCTAGCACGTTCAACCTTAGATAAAAAATTACTGTAACACACATTCATCAGTCTCCTCAAGGTCGACTCAGGCGCTCCTCGTGTTACAACCTCTTTCATCTTAGGTAATGCCCCCTTCACAACCGAGCATATCAAATGTAATTCACGTATCTCTTAATCATCACCGACCCTTCTGAGAACAAGTGTACCATTTGCCCCAGGGCCAAGTCCAACGGAACCAAATACATGTTGAACAACGCCGGCGCCAGGGACGATCTAATGCAGAATATTTTTTGTGCATATTTACTGCTCCGTTTGAGACATTTTCTGTTTGTCCCTCTTTCGTCCGTCGTCTGCGGCTTTTGAAAATCGTGCTATAGAAGGTGTTTAACATAGGGATTAGTTTTTCATGAAACTTTAAAATAAATATAAAATTCCTTTGGGATAACGTTTTCCACCGCTGCGGGCGTCAGTGTACAAATGAAATGATTATCAGCAATTGAACTACCTAAACTTTACTACATCACTTTTGTAATACTCTCCTATTCTATAGCACTAATCAACTTGAGATTCCTTGGCCACCATCGAATAATCGAATATTCAAAAGCGATAGTTTTAGATTTATTTAAAGCAATATTCAACAGGCAACTATGTAATCACAAATCCATTCGAGGTTCTGGTGAGAATTAAAGCCAGTCTGAAAGGGACTTTCCGCTTAAGCTTTTTCCTCTTAGTAGACGGCGGTGACGGCATAATCATAATAACTGCAGCATTTAAGAAATGCTGGGAACCAGATGTGTAACTCAAATTCGAGATGCAAAGAAATTTAAACACAAAGTAATAGTAGCTGATAGACCGCGAATTTAAAAAAACAGCAACATAAAAGAAAAGAAGGCGACACTTTCTATTTATCTTTTAACTTTCAACAAGTATACTTCGTGTACTCGTGTGTTGTCTATTTTTTGCTTAAAATTAATACTTTGAAAACCGGCAGCTCATCCTATTTACTGCACAGCAGTTAGAGAAACAAAAATGAATGCGCCCAAAATGTAAGGACGTCAAACGGGACGGCTAGAAACGGGACTGCGTTGCTCTGGTGCTTCGCTGCAGGCTATGTTCGAATGCGATCGCATTTCGATGTTTTGTTTCATCAAGGCCATATCCCGCTGATTAAATTAAGGCGAACCTCGCTTCCTCGCTCAGGCGTTGGTTGTAGCAGAACGAGCCCACCTTGCTTCTCTGTGCCCAGCGAAGCGCTGCTCTCTCTTTCTCGGCTTCTGAATGGCTCGACAAAATACGCTGAGCCTCAGTGGACCACCGCATCTGTTCAGGGATATCATCTTGAGTTTGCTTTTTATTTCTTCTTGCAAGCAATTCTGAATACGACAAGACCACTTCCATCAAGCGTATGTCTTCTAATATATATGATGGGGAATAAATGGATAAGATTTGGCTATACCTTGTAGAGACAGTAATATGTTGAAAGAGAAAACCGCACCGTGTCTAGCAGGTGCCTTGCCCCTTCTCTGCCTCGCGCTTCCTGCGTGGCCGATTTCCTGCACTTACCGGGCAATGTTTTTTTTCTATTCCATTATCCCGCAACATTTTGTATCGGGTGTTAGTTTGTGCTACCCAGAAAACATTGATACTTTGGTATAAATTGTGTCTCACGCCAAGTTATCTACACCACCAATTCTGTGTATTGTCACGCTACTCTAGGCTTTTTTCATCAATCTTCTAACCTCCTTTTTGTAATGACAATCCTTTGTCTTTCTACTCGTTTATCCTCGCCAGCGAAGACCACGCTCCCGTCAAACTCGCTACCCTTTTTAGAGAGGATAGGACAAAGACCCGTGCACTTTCAAATTTTCCGGGGGACTTTCGACAGAAATGATATCTGACTAAAAAAACGCCCCCCCCCCTTCCCTCTAATCAATAAAAACTCAAGACCTGCAATGCGGCCATAAATTTGACGTTTACCCAGTTAACGTCATGACCTGTGTCATGTTGCTTACTTTATTTTAAGATGTATACTTTTTTTCTGGCGTGTTTTTATGCTTCTTGTTCTTGGTACAACGCAACGATTGTCTATTCGTCTGCTCTATGGAAAAGTACACTAAGATAAAAAAGAAATCGTTAAGAGCGCAATAAAGAATGCGCACCAATGTGATTCAAATCAACCCGGCCAGTCAATCGCTCCCAACCATTCCGATAAAAGACATCTTCAAACAAGTATACGTGCTCTAAGCAACAAGAATAAGTGCGACGTCAACGTCGGGAGGAGAGAATTTTTTTTAAATTAATTTAAATAAATTGAACCAGTGGGTATTGGTTCCACTTCTTTTTAACGGTTCAGGAATCGGTTAAACCGACGAAAGAAAGAAAACGTAATGGTTTCCCGAGAGCATGGTGGTGCTTTATAAGCTCAGACTTGTGAGATTGCGTTGCATCGTCAAGTGCTACACATGTCCCGCTTTAAGTTCGACCACAGCCGTCGCTATGATTCAATGGAGCCAATCAAGCAGCGCCGGATGGGTGGATGTTCACGGCGGTTTCTTGTGTAACTGGCGGCAGCTTGCGCCATCTAGCCAAAGGCGTGTCGACACGGTGCTCATTGCTTTAGTGCGTTTGCCTTTACGGACAAAATCAAGCGCAGATAATGAATGCGCCGCAATCAGAGTCCGTAAATATTTTGTCCTGTGAGTGTATACCCACAAAGAAAGAGAGCGCCACGACGGCACATTTTGTTTAGCGCTACCTGTTACGCTTACTTGGATCGTCATGTCTGCTGCGGCCTTGCATGTAGTGAAATGGAGTATAGCTCAGTAATACCCCGATGAAAAATAAATTACAGGAGGACGCTACGGCTGCGCGTTGAAGAGTGTAACGCGATAGTTAAATTTAAAGCCCGCTTGTTCACAAGCCGATCTAGAGTGTCTGAGTTGACTCATTTAAATTTCAAACCCTTTAGTGAGCGCATGTGGAATGAACGCTCCAATGTGAGTTCAGTTACGGCGGCTTTGAGCCGCGGTGATGCCGTAAGCGGTGATGTTCCGAATGACTACGCAGAGATGCTGCCCACTCTGCCGACAGGAGAAGCCATGAAATGCCACTTCGTGCTGCATGCTGATACCCGAGGGTGGCCGTACCGTGCTTAAGACCTCGTTGGGCCTCTAAACCAGGCGGGAGTTCGGGAAGACATCGGAGGACTTGACGCGTTTCAAATGGGGCACGTCTGGCTGCACAGGCTGCACACCACCTCCACCGAAGAGAAGCTTTTGTGAGCGGGGACCACGCTGTTGAAGTGGAGGGCATGCCTGGTCATTGATCACGAAAAAGGAGAACTGAAGGTAACCGTCCACTGGGCGGTTTACGACGTATCTTGAGACGCCCTTCGACGGACTTTCGAGCCATACAGGGAGGTCAAGAGTGTCATCAGCGAGAAGTGGGGAATCAAGGGCCTCACGGACAAAGATTCCACTACCCTCACGTAGGCATGGTACTCTATGAAGATTAAACAACGGAATCCTTGCTGCATCAGCTCCGCCATTACGGAGGCACGCTGCTGGTTGTTGTGTCCGGACGCGCACCGGTGTGCCTCCGCTGCCGACGCACGGGGCACATATGGTGCCTCTGTAGAGTGCCGAGGTGCGAGGAGTGTCGAGCCATAGGGCATAAGGCCTCGGATTGCGTACGGTCGTACGCTCAAGCTGCTGCCAGCAAGACCACCGACATTCAGGACACAAACCTCGTAATGGATGACGAAGAGGTCGAGGTGGCGGCGACTTCAACCGCGGGGATTTCTTTGCGAGACCCTTATGCGTCCGGTGCGCTGAAACGCGCGCCGGTAGTGATGACAGAAGGCTAGGTTTACGCCACAGCAATGACGTCAGAAAGCACTGTTGGCGAAAATGATCCCCATGCGAAGACCGTCAGTGAGACGACACCGGCTGCACAGGACGCGACTGGCGCACTGACGCCGGTGGTGGTACTGCTATGAGCTTGGCGACTGAGGCGGTCAAGCGGTATCCCAGCTACCCAGAGCAGGGAACCAACCAGTCGCTCCAGCAGACTGAGCCTCCCTGGTTTGTGCCTACGGGTAAGAGGGGACGACGCGCTGGCCGAAGCCGCTCTTCTTCTCTTTCCAGGTCGAGCGAGAGGTGAGCAGAGCGTATGAGGTCGGATGCTCGCTTTCCGATGGTTATCCTTTAAAACAACCTGGGAGTGGCTACGCGTAACGTTCGTAAACTTGCGACCTGACGACGGCAGCAGAAGCTCTACCGGCTGCTCACCGAGCATGACAATGACATGGTCGCAGTTCAGGAGGATGATGTCGAGAGCGAGGCCCAGACCGACTGCATGGTGCAGCCCTTTCTGGTGCGGCATGAGGTTTGCGTTAGGCATGCTGTTGGTTTCTCTGCTGGCTGCTGCCTTTTCCTCAGAAAATTCCTGGTTGCAGCCGTGAAAACCGTCACACCTCTCTGGGAAGTTTGTCATTTTCGGCTTCTCGGTTATGGAAATGAATGGACGTCATTTGTGCTTATGCACCTAATAAGGCTGAGGAGCGCCATCTGTTTTTTCTTTCTTTTTTTCAAAACGTTTACTAACATTACCAGTCCTTTCGTTTTCTCATTATTTTGGGTGACTTGAATTGTGCCTGCCGTGCTGAAGACAGGCCAAACCGATCGCACAATAAAGATGCCAGTACTCTACATTCAAGTAAAACACCGAAGACTTCGTTCTGGAGGACGTCACACGTAGTGTGTCTATGTCAAACTGTATGCCATTCGCGCACTTTCAAGGTGTCAGTCACGCTAGGATGGACAGGGCGTATATTATCTCATCGGATCTGTTATATTTATGTTGGGGTTAGTATGTAGACTAAGTTGCTTTTAGCAATGACTGCCTTGTAACTTTTCAATTCCTTAAAAAGAAAGGAGGGGTCAATTTCTCATGGGAATTACGGCAAATGATTAGGAAACTTCTGCAAGCTGAGCTGTTTGTTTCCATTATTAAGACAATCTGATGTGACTTAAAACTAAAAGAAGTCAGTGCACGCGAGCACTGGGAGACATTTAAACAGTAGGCGAAATTAACAGCACTTGAAAGGACATGTCTCTTCAAGTATCAGGAAAAAAATCAAGAACTGGAGCTCTGAAAAAAAATTGGAAAATTTGCTACAGGAAGAATGCTGAGCACCTGGCGTTTTAATTTAGGATATTCACCCCTTGAAAGCCAAACTCAAGAGCCTCAATCGCGACCGATACACAGGCGCGGCTCAACGGCGCGTTCAGAGCGTTTCTTGCTGGTAGAGCAGCTGACAAAATGAATGGTGACGGCGGAAAAGAAATACGCACGAGCTAATGATGTAGTTGAAATAGAACACCTTGGGGTTTTGTTTAGCGATAAAACTCATATCGAAGAGGTTTTTGTTGAACACTATAAAAAGTTGTTTAGTTGTAGCGCCCCATCAATCTCAGGATTTAAATACGACTTTCTGCCTTTACTGCCGAAGTTTGAAGGAAAGGATAAGGACATTTGAAAGCAGCCAATCAGCTTATCGGAGTTTACAATGGCCATAGATGACTTGAAGCCCAAACAACCGCCAAACACAGATGGCTTAACTGGTGGTTATGCAAAACATTTAAAAATAAAATTAATCCGTGTTGCTCGAAGTTTTTACCTCGGCATGTAAAAGAAAAATTTGCTCCCCTTCTTGCCACGTACACACAGTGTTAATCCCAAATTGTAACAACCCCATTAAGCTTCGCAATGTTAACTCGTACCGTCCAACAAGACTTACAAATGTTCACTATAAAATATGAATGAATGTCCTCGCTCGCCCTTAGCAGCGTGTAATAACGACTGCTGTTGGGCCTCATCAGACCTGCGGCAGGCAAGGCCGGACTATTTTAACCAACATTCATGTTGCGCGCGGTATCTAGGAGTGCTGTGATGCTGAGCTGAGCAAAGTCGCCATGTTACAAGTTGACTTAAAAAAGGCCTTCGACCGAGTCTCATTACCTTCTAAGGCAAATTTCGAAGCATATCGATATAGGCTCCAATATTTTTGAAAAAGTACAAATGGCACATAATAATAATAATAATGATAATAATAATAATAAATTATTTACTGCACGGTCTTTTGAACAGTGATATCGATGGCCCACATAAGCGCACAAGCGTTTGTGTGCGGGACCATGGCAACCCAGCAACGCACTCGAACAGTGGATACATCCCGCTCACAACAAAAGTAAATGATGGCAGTCACGCCTTGCCTAAAACAAGTTTACACAATGTTAAAATCGTGGTGACGAGTCCGCTGGGAAAAGAGATAATACAAGAGAATTGATAACGTTTATAATTCAAACCGACAACACCATTCCTTGAGTTTCTGTTTTGCTTCTTTTAAAGATGGCAAGTCGCGTAAATCTTGAGGAAGCTTATTAAAGTAGGAGGGAACATAGTATTTTCTTAGACGTCGTTCATAATTTGTGTATATCATAGGGAGAGAAAAGGTTTCCGAATGTCTTAGGGTCTTTACTCTGGTGACTCTGTGCTTGTAATTATTATTATAATAATATTTTATTAGAACAACAAATTCGCTTAATTCCTCAATTTGTAATATTTGGAGGGAGGCCAAATTTTCTGCTTTATCAAGGTTTTCATATTTAGAACCATAGGCAATGGTAGTTGCAATTTTATAAATTAGTTCATTTAGTGTTTGTTTTCGGTGGGAAGAACAGGAGCCATACACAGTGATTTCATAACGCAAGAGAGAGCCTTTGAGCGCTTCGTCAACTTTTCTTCTGAGTGTAATATCACACAAATATCTTAGTCTATACATATACGCTAAAACCAATCGTAGGCGTTTTACTAAATTTTCAGTATGGCTATTCCATGTTAAGTTGTCATCAAAAGTTAGTCCTTAATAATTTGTTTCTTGAACATATGCTAATGGAGAGCAATTACAAGAAACACAGTCGCTTGAATGTAAAAAGATAGGATGTATAAGGTTTACTCTTTTTTGATGTTCCCGGAAGCACATTAAGTTGGTTGTGGTTTTATTCACAAATATTGTATTCCATGAAAACCAGTCTGCTAAACTATTTATATCACTTTGAAATAAGGGAACAGCATCATCGTTGTTTTTGTGTGGCAATACAATCGCAGTGTAGTCCGCGTATTGAAATAGCTGAGACTTGAGGGGTATTGTGTCTAAATCATTTATGTAAATATAAAATAGTAAGGGACCTAAAACCGATCCCTGAGGCACGCCAGAGGTAACGAGCAAAGGTTCACTAAAACTGCTTCCTAACCGTACTCGTTGTGCCCTGTTGTGCAAGTAATTCTTAAAAGCTGATGAAAGAGACCTCTAAAGCCCATGTTTCCTAATTTACTTATTAACGACTCGTGATCAATTGTATCAAAAGCTTTTTTCAGTTCTAAAAAAGGGCTAAGATGATGTAAATATTTTCTACTTTTTTTCATTAATACAGTCAGTAAAATCTTCTAGTAGAAGAGCTGTACTTTTTTGCTGTCGGAATCCATACTGACATGTATTCAGTAGGGAAACGTTTTCACAAAATGATTGCATAATTTTGTCTATACTTTTATATAATTTGTGATATAACTGGTAAAATTGCTATGGGTCTGTAGTTGGACATCACCTTTTGATTACACTTTTTGTATACTGGACGGACTAGTGCCACCTCAAGCATGTCTGGAATTCTCCCTGTTTCTAAAATACCATTTATTATGGCAAGCAGAATACTTTTTATTTCTTCAAAATTAAAGAATATATCTCTTACTCTAATCCGATCACATTCCTTCTGGCTTAGTGAGTGGCATCTTTTTTATTATATCACTGAAGTCTTGCACAGTCATAGGCGGCAAGTAGGCAGAGTTTGGTGAACTAGAGACACTATACAAAGCACGTGTGGTTTTCGGTGCTTGGTTTCGCAGATCCTGTATTTCCTTCACAAAGCTGTGATTAAACTTACTGCTTAAAATATCAAAGTCTGTTCCAAAACGTTTCCATATGACCTCATCAACGCTGTCATTTGAGGTTTTCCCAATGATTTTGTAGACTATCTCCCACGTTTTTTTTTTTTACATTTCCCTTTGACTGCTGGAACTGGTTATTGTGGTATTCCTTCTTCGCTAGCCGTATTTTTGCAGTTACTTTATTCCTGATTTCCCTAAATTCCCTGCGTAATTGGGTATCGTTAGGGTTTTGTTTGCAACGACTCCACAGTCTATCTTTTGCGTAACACAATTCTAGAATTTCTTTATTTATCCAGTTATTTGCTGGTTTCCGTTGCCTTAATTTTATTTTCCTTTTGAAATCACTGTATATGCGTCCAAATCCATGCACCATCAATTCGTAAATTGCAACGTGGTCTTGTTCGAGTAATGAGTCCCAGTCATATTCACGAATAAGGCGGTCTATAATTTTTGAACCTAAGACATATCTAAAACCAACTCCATCACTATTGTATATAGTATCGGTACACAACACTTTTATGGTTATGAAATAATGATCAGCGACTTTCTGTTTCACAACACCAGATATCGTTGTCAGATCACTAATTTTGATAATAGCATAATCTATACAGGTTCTAGTGAAATTGTTTCCTGCGTACTTTTCTCTGGTGTAGTCACGTATAACATTCTGTAAACCATAACTGGAAAATAGGACAAGATAGTCTCCAACTTTGTACTTGCTGCGGTTCATAACATCAATGTTCAGATCACCTGTGATTATTACTTGGTCATTGTTGTTATATTGTTTTAGTAAATTTTCGAAGTTGTTGTAAAACAAATTCACATCCGCATTGGGTGGTCGGTATACGACCACAACAAGAAACGAAAACTCATTTTTGCTCACAAACATAACTATAGTTTCAGCGTGGTCTAATGATAATTCAACTTGCTCTGCTATCCAATCCTTTTTACGGAGGAAGGTGGTTCCACTTCACAAGTCAGGTAACAAACATAATCCTCATAATTACAGACCCATTTCGTTAACCAGCACCCCGTGTAAACTTTTAGAGGACATTATTTATTCTCATTTAGTTAATTTCTTAGATTCAAATTCTTTCTTTTCACCCTCATAACATGGTTTTCGCAAATCTCTCTCTTGTGATACTCAGCTTTTGTCTTTCACTAATGACCTACTTTCCATTATTGACCGTGGGTCCCAGGTTGACTGTGTGTTCCTTGATTTCGCCAAAGCTTTTGACAAAGTTTCTCATAAATTCTTACTTTTTAAGCTTAGCAAACTTAACATTGATCCTAATGTTTTGTCGTGGATTAAATGTTTCCTAACTAATCGATCTCCATATGTTTGTGCGAATGAAACTAATTCTTCCCTTAGTCCTGTTACCTCTCGTATCCCACAAGGTTCCGTTTTAGGACCTCTTTTGTTCCTTATTTATGTAAATGACTTACCACTGTGTGTATCATCCTCAAAAAGCTTATTTGCCGATGACTGTGTAATTTATCGTGAAATAACTCACGATTCTGACGCAACACTACTTCAATGTGACCTGTGTGCTGTATCCGAATGGTGTAACTCATGGAATATGACTCTTAACACTAACATATGCAAATCCATGAGGGTTTCCCGTCGGAACACGTCCCCATCACCATACTCAATTTCTAACAACCTACTGGAATCTGCTACGTCTTACAAATATGTTGGTGTTCACATTACTTCTAACGTTTCATGGAAATTACATACTGATCATATTATCGCTAACGCTAACACTATGCTTGAATATCTGAAAAGGAAACTTCTCTTTAGCACCAATATCATTAAAATTGCTTCTGTACAAAACTCTGGTTCGATCAAAATTAGAGTACGCCTCGTCAATCTGGGACCCCGGGCATACAACGCTTGTGACTAACGTTGAAGCTGTTCAAAATCGTGGAGTACGTTTTATCTATTCTAACTATCACCGCACCGCTAGTGTATCATCTATGAAAACCTCATTGTCCCTGCCTCTTCTTTTCTTACGGCGAAAAATATCTCGTCTATGCCTTTTCTACAAAATGTATCAGTTCAACGCTTCATTAAAAGACAAGTTATTCCTTAACCCCACATATATCTCTTCACGCATTGATCATCGTTTCAATGTCGGCATTGCTCACTGTGAGACATCAGCATACAACGACTCCTTCATACCAAGAACGTCTTCTGAGTGGAACCACCTTCAAGCATATTTAGCAGCTATCCCATCACTTGCTTTATTTAAAGAAGCGCTTACTAATCACTTTTGTTAATATTTTGTTGAATTGTTTGTGTTTTAATCACTGCCTTTGACGTTTGTATTTTCTGTTGAGTGAATTCTTATATGCCCCGCCCCCTCTGTAATGCCCTATGGGCCCTGAGGGTATTGAAATAAATAAATAAATAAATATAGATAAGTATCCCCCTCCTTTTCCATTTTCTCTGCATACTGATACCGAGTGGAAATCCGGCAACTGATAAATACTTTCATCTGCTGTTTTTAGATGAGTTTCTGTTATAACTAAAATATCAAGACTGTTAAATCTGGTTTTCAGGTACACATTAAGTTGATCCCAGTTTTTTTAATACTCCTTACGTTAATGTAAATTATGTTTAGTACTTCTTCGTTTTTTTCTTCTGTCATCACACGCCTCGCGTACTCGTCCCAGTGAACACAACTGTTAAAAGAACCTATGTCACTGATATCTTCACTCATTTACCTCAATTTGTTCAAATCTGCTTCGGTTTCAATCCGGATCACCGCAGCGCCTTCTTTTTGCCTGGCAAAGATCTGCCCATTCTTCACCCAGATAAACTTATATTCCTTATCTCTGGCCTTGTTCTTTGTAACCCATAAGAGGTTCTTCGTGGTCGCCGTTAGGTTTTCGTTTACGTATACACCGTCTCTTTTTAATGTCACTCGTTTTTTGGTCCATAGGTCTCGTGTGTTCCTTTCCGTGAATCTTACGAGTATCGGAGCTACTCTTCCTTCTCGTGTTCTTAATCTGTGAACAGCCTCTACTGAATGTTCTGTTATTGGTGGCAGTTCTAGTTTTTCTGAGAGACTCTTCACCAAATCGAGAACATTCTCGTTTTCTGATTATTTTACTCCATGAATCTCAATGTTCTTGCGCCGGGAGTATTGCTCAGTTCTGTTAATAACAACCTTCAAGTTAGTAATCTCGCAGGTTTGTTCCGAGATAATGACTTCAAGGTGAGTGGTTTTTGCTGTCAACTCAGCAATCTCCTCCTGGTGCTCAGATGTTTTAAGTAGCTCGTCATACTTCTCCAGCGTTGTTTCTAGTTTCGTGACCTTCTCTAAGACGCTCGATAGCTTTTTGTTCATTTCAGCACTTTCGGCTGCTACGCCCACTGGTTCAGGCTCCCCAGCAATGGGGGCATAACGGAATTTTCATTTCCTGAAACACCAGACTGCCTGTCTTCGTGCACCTTACACGTCGAGAATACCCAGAATTCGAAAGTTTCAGTTGTCATGTTTTTTAAAGCGCTTTTATTCACACCCGGGCCCTTCCCCACGTGATACCGGTGCTCGCACACACAGCATTTTAAGTTTATGTTATCTCTCGACAGCAGTTTAAAACAGGGAATACATTCGTCCATAATGCCTATCAGGAGGCCAACAATAGAAAACAGAAGCAGTCCAGCGGCAGTGCTACGTTACTAACACTTCAGGTAAAATAATGAAATCTCACCTAGAAGCAAAAATGCCGAATACATCGTGCTCGGAGCACCCCGCTGGACTGCAGTCTGTTGCTCAGCGATCGACGCTTTTGTAGCCTTGCCCACGGGAGCCGGACTGTGGATGCGCATGCGCTGCCGCAGCCGCCCTTCTTGGTAGTTTTATCTTCTGCCTTGACTTGCAGATGACGATGCAGCCGTACGACGGCAGATCCCTTCTTTGCTGGCACGGGCGATCGGGATATCCGCAAGCAAAAATGCCGGTTGCATCGTGCTCGGAGCACCCGGCTTGGCTGCACTCTGTTGCTCAGCGATCGACACTTTTGTAGCCTTGCCCAAGGGAGCCGGACTGTGGATGCGCATGCGCTGCCGTTGCCGCCCTTCTTGGCAATTGATGAACCTTATGGTTAACATGATAATTGCATGAACCTTATGGTTAACATGATAATTGCATGAACCTTATGGTTAACATGATAATTGCATGAACCTTATGGTTAACATGATAATTGCATAAACCTTATGGTTAATAAACAAGTAAGTGAATGCATTCCTGTAAAATCTTCTGTTAGGCAAGGTTGTGCGCTCTCGCCATCACTATTTGCATTGTATATTGAGCCATTTTGTCTGTGTATCATCTAGGGTGAGCATGTTCGCGGTTTTACCTTGAATGCGCACGAGGTTTGCATTTTGGCCTATGCAAACGACATCGCTCTTTTTTCGCATAGAAAACATTTTGTTCTTGGACCGAATATTGCGCGAACTGGGCTAATCGCTCAGGTTTTGAGCACGGCCGATGGGCATCAAAGTTTAAATTTCTTGCTCACTTAGTGTGGTCAATCCTTCCCCGCTATCTAGGCGTACCATTGGAATGCAATAGTGACATAGTGACACCGCAGGTCTATGAACCGAAGAGACTAAATAAGCTGCGCGAGAAAGCGGCCCCCGGTGCACGGCGCCGTTTGTCTATTTTTGCGACGCCTACAGTGGGAAATTTATTCTTCGTCGGTCAGCTGAGACATTTTCTACAGGTCTTGTATTATTCTCGCTTTCACATTCAGAAGCTGCATCGTGTGTTCGCTGTACATGTGTGGGCGTCCAACTGGGAGCGCGTCAGCCCAATGAATTTATTTCGACGCGTACACAATAGAGGCCTCTCTTTATCAGAGCTTTTTATACGCCAAGTTGTTAACAATTTTCTTTGCATGCGAAATCAATAAGATTCCTTTTTTCTTACTGTTCTATGGGTTCAGTTGTCGAGTGTCTTGCCCAAGTTTATTATTTAATTCCGTGACGGTGCTACGGGAACACTGAGTGCTTAGTTGAAGGAGTTGCCGGTGCATATAAATTTTTAACAACGTCTTTCTCTGAGTACTATTTCTCGAAAGCGTCTTACAAGGAATTTAATTGAAACTTTTTCGCACACCCTTTATATGAAGTTTTTTACAGTGCGCCTTCGGGGATGATGTACTTCGTCGCGTTAACCACTGAAGTGCCTTGGACGCGCTTAGCTCGGCGGCCACTTTCTGGACAAAAATGTCGTTTCTGGCTAAAAAGTTTTTTTTTTTTTGTAGCCCTCAATTCCACGGACGAGCTAAGCTCGTCCGAGTAGTTTTGCGGCGCTGATCATAGATGGCAGCACTCGTTTGAGTTGGCAAATATTTTTTTTGCTTCCCCTGATTTTTGCGTGATAATCTTTTCAACTTTTATGTGTAATACTAAAGGAATAACAATTCAAGATAAAAAAGAACACTTTCGGTTACTTTTTGAAAACAAATTTGGCACTTATGTGGTTAAGAAAATGTTGGTCCCGGCCACAGTGAAAACCTTTTTATTTCAACTTCACTGTGGAACACTTCCGGTTAAAACGTCGCTTGACAACAAGGGCATATTTTAACCGGGACTGTAAACTACAAAAGGCCCGAGTCGATAGAGCATGTGTTTTTAAGGAGTTTAGACGCGGTGTTATACTGGGATGTACTGCAGCGAACCCTGAAAAAGAAATTTCCTTTAAGCGCACACGAGATACGTTTCCTGCCTGTTGCCTCAACCGACTTTGTGCCGTCTGATTTACATATTGTTCTTGGCTTACACATTATCTTTAAGAACCCCATGGCAGTCCGGCAGTCGGTGACCGGGTTATCTTGCGAAACATTAATCGCCTCTTTCCGTGGATCCTGTCATTTTCGCCAGCGGAAAGCTGCGTGGTATCAACACCTGCCAGACGATGTTTCAGCTTTTGACTGACAATATTCAAGCCTGCGGCCGCAGCCAGGCGACTGAGGCATCAGCGATAAGAGCGGCTGCAGCGACACCACGCCGCCGAGACACTGGAAAAAGGGGCGTCGTAGCTTCGACGGAGAGCAGTTGGCGACAGGGCTATCTTCAGAAACACTAATCGCCTGTCTCTGCAGATCCTCTCATTTTCACCAACGATACGCTGCGCGGCATCAACACCTGCGAGACGACGTTTCAGTTTTTGACTGACAAGATTCAAGCCAGCGGCCGCAACCAGGCGACTGGGGCATCAGTGATAAGAGCGGCTGCAGCGACACCAGGCTGCCGAGACACTGGAAAAAGGGGCGTCGTAGCTTCGACGCAGAGCAGTCGGCGACAGGGTTATCTGGTGAAATACTAATCGCCTCTTTCCGCAGGTAGGAAAAAGTGTATTTTTTTGACTAAACACTTGGTAATCCCTGTCGCTGACTAGTGTTCGAGAGTGTCATTTGAAATGTCTAATAGTGATGACGTTGATGACGTGTGCCTGCATTGTAAAAAAACAATATACGACGATGACACTGTTTTGCAGTGTACCGAATGTCACTTCGCTTATCACCTTGGTACTTGCGCGGGCCTCACCGAAAAATATATCCGGGAAATAAGCCGGGGTTTAAAGAAACCTGGAAGTGCCAAACGTGTCTGGAAGCTAAGGCAAAAAATTCGCAGCACTCATGAAGATGTGCAGACTACAAAAGTGACACCAGATGTACAAAAGCAGCAACTAAAATAACGAGTATGTTGGCTATACTCGCGCCACTTAAACAACAAGTTGAAGAGTTGGCAGTAATGAAAGAAACGGTCATGCGCATTGAAACCTCTGTGCAGGCAATGCGTGACAGCTACGTCGAGGAGCTTAAAAAGATTAAAGAACACGACAGCAAGAATAAACAATTAAAAAAGTAAGCAAACCAACTGGAACAAGACCAAAAGACTGGAAAAACCGCGCAATTGAAGAAAGAACAAAATAAGTTGGAACAATAAGGACGAAAAAACTATCTCGAAGTGCACGGTCTGATAGAAACCTTCAATGAAAGCCTTCAAAAAAAACTAAACAAAATTGCTGACAGGATTGAAGTTCCACGGCTGACAAAAGGAAACATAGAGGCGGTCCACCCCGTTCCAACTAAGGCAAAGAAAGCGCCCATGGTGATTGTACGTTTTGTAAATCATAAATGTACGAAACGCATGGCTTCATAACAAGCAGAAGTTGAGGTCTGAAACTGCTCATGATAACGTGTATCTCCAAGAAAACATGACGGCATTAAACAAACCGTTGTTTCACGACGTCAGAATGAAGGCCAAACTCCTCGGCTATAAGTTTGCTTGGCACAAAGAAGGGTGCTTATACGTGAGGAAAAAAGAAGGCGAACCAACAATTCGAATTTAGCACATGGGCGATCTGGAAAAAAATAAGTAAGAACTACTTATCATAACCTTTTTCATTTTCTTTTTTCATTGAAATGGCAACCCTAAAGCACACTTGCCTCGCTGCAGACAGGCAATAGGAGTATGGCTATCGCAATGCACCATTTGCTATATCCCCCAAGTGCCCCGGCCCGCGCTAAAAGGATCATGGGAACGGTGCTCCTTCAGCCCTTTAGTGATCGGTGATTTCGACCCCATTCTTGGTTACACAGGTTTTGAGCGTAATTCGGAGTCACCCTGAGCAAGCGCCTGATATACCCCAATGACCTGTCATATCGCTTTTAAAATTTCTCCTCACTATCAGCGTTTTTGATACTGTGCATGCTGTCCACCCTTCAACCTAAATGGGCTGCAGAAATCTCTTACATTATTATCATGTTGATAATAATTGAGAAACGCTAAAAATGCTATAAACAGCCCCACGGACTCCGAGCTAAATCCTGGTTTTTGTTGTTGTGAATTATCGGCTTTTTGAGCAATTCCTGCTCAAACAACAATCACAGGAATGATAATATTGTAAAAGATTTCTGCAGCTCAGCCAGGTTGAAAGGTGGATCGCATGCGCAGTATAAAAAATGCTGACGTTGACGAGCAATTATAAAAGTGATATGACAAGTCCTTGAGGTATATCAGGTGCTTGTTCAGGGTGACCTCGAATTACGCTAAAAAATGTGTAACCATGGAGTTGGTCGAAAATTAGCGATAATTAGGGAGCTGAAAGAACACCGTTCCCATGATTCTTTGAGTGCGGGCCGGGGCGCTTGGGAATACTGCAAATGGTCTATAGCTTTATTTTTAAAGAATATGTTCACGATGAAGAAAATTTTTATACGATTCATTTTAAACTTTTATCCGATGGTGGGCACTGATACTATATACATATGTTCGCTTGATTTGTAATGGCAAATGAAGTCCTTGCGCTACCGCAAAACTTGAAAAGTAATCTTGGTGCGGACTACATTTCATGTATGAACTGCTTTCATTTAAACGTCAAGTCGGCAAAAAACAAAGCTGTCGAACTAGAGTTGCATTTTGACATTTTGGTTTTAATTTTGAAGTAATATTGCTTACTGAATCATGATATACTGAAGAGACTGATATACTAAAACTGCCTTCGTACTGTTCTTTTTATTTAAATCGTACCGAAAAACGAGGTGGTAGTTTCGCAATACTGACTAGTGTGTCCTATGTGAATTAGAAAGTGATATTTTTGCAGCGGTTTACAGACCACCAAACGGCAACGTTAAGTCGTTTTCTGGAATTTGTAATATTTTGTTTTGTTTTTCTTAATAAAGAAAATTGCGTTGTAGTATGTGGTGGGAATTTTTACCTTGACATGACCGCTTATACCCCTGTTAAATTGACTTTAGAATCGCTAATCAGTGCAAATGGCTGTGCAAATGTTATCAATAGACCTACACGTGTTACTCTTTTATCAGGAGCGCCAATAGATTTGTTCATCTTCAATAGTTCCGTTGAATATACAAAGGCCGGGGTGTCATTGGTTGCGATGTGAATGGCCACCTCTCTATATGTATTTCTCTTAAAAATGTCCCGAAAAAAGTTTTGCAAAACGAAGCGGACACTGATTCAAAAAATAACTTTTGATCGACAAGACGCCTTCGAGATCGCTGTCTCAAAGACAAATTGAAATAGTATACTTAATGCCGATGGTGCTTACAACACCTTTATTGAATTATTTCTTAGTTTGTATAGGACATACTCTTCTTTCACACTTATAGAAACAAATAAACGCGTAAGAAAACCTTGGATAACTCCAGAGCTACTTTGTAAAATTAACACAAAAAACGTCTTATATAGTAAATTTGCAAAGTCAAGAGACCAGAATGATCTTTAAATATTTAGAATTATCGGAACAACTTAACGAAAGAACTACGGCATGCGAGACAGCGTTATCATTTAGATACGTTCAAGGCCGCACAGTGTCGCGCAGACGTCATGTGGAAGCAGCTAAACTATTTTTATCATCGTGATCGCCCATCCAGTTCTATTGAAAAACATTGTTCCTAAAGGCACTGACCTTATTGGTTGCTCACTGGCAAATACTTTCAACGAACATTTTGAAATTATTGCGAGTACGTCTGCAACAAATAATACTACGGTTTTTAGCGATAACAAAAAACCGCGACTCAATATTTTTAGACCCTGTGTTCAAACAAGAAGTGTTGAATGTATAATTTTCACCTTAAAAATAGTGGAAGCTGTGACGTGAATGGCATTCAAATCAGGCCCGTAAACAATGTTATTCATTTGTTAGCACCTGTGACAACTCGCATATTTATTATTTTTCTAGATACCGGAGTATTTCAATAGCGAATGCAGATTGCTAAAGTCACAGTGTTGCATAAAAAAGGAAGCGTAAATGAAATCGGAAATTACAGACACATCTCAATATTGCCAGCGTTTTCCAAGGCACACGAAAAAGTCATTCATATCCGATTAACCAATGTTTTTAATAAGTATGACTTGAGAACAGCGTCGCAGTATGGTTTTAGAAAGCACAAATCTACTGAATCTGCTCAACTTGTTCAAAAAGAATTCATTTTGCAAAGCTTTCAAAGCAGAATGATGGCCCTTGGAGTACTCATAGACTTTACTAAAGCTTTCGACAGCCTCAATCATTAAATTTTCGTTTCTAAATTAGATAATAGTGGAATTCGAGGACAGGCTTTAACGTTAATACGGTTGTATCTGGGCATCGGATTCAATATGTCAGTATTAATGGAAACTCCTCCACCATAAAACCACTTATTTCTGGCGTACCACAGTGTAGTATTTGGGGCGCATTCCTTTTTAATATGTATGTTAATGAAATCACCAATACTAATACAAATGCAAAATATGACAACTACGCAGACGACACAAGTATACTTTTTACTGCAGATAATGCTGATACCTTAATTGATATGGCAAAACTGACTCTGCCTAGATTAGAAATATAGAGTGAGAACAACATGTTACAAATAGATGTGAAGAAAACAAGAGCCGTGCTTTTTCGCCCTAAAAAAATACTTGTAAACATTACAAAAATATCTCAATCTAAATTCTAGCGAAATTGAAATGGTAAACTCATTTAAGCTCTCAGGTGTTACCTTCTCTGATAATATGTCTTGGGAAAATCATATGAACTAGCTTATTCCAAAGCTATCCTGGGCTGTGAGCATGTTAAATCATTATCGTTATATTTGCCAGAAAAAAGTATAATTATAATTAAATAATTCTCTATTTCACTCCCACCTAAAGTTCTTCCACTTAGGGGTAAAACGACTTTTACTAATCTAGAAAAGTTACTTGTGTTGCAAAAGAAAGCAATTAGAGCTATAGGAAATGTCCCGTTTGACTTTCATGCATCAAGCTTATTCCAAAAGTTTAATGTCATAAATGTCCACAGATTATATGATTCTAGGCCTGCCACTAGCCTAAAAGTGGAGCAAGTTAGAAATACGAACTTTTTCATAAATCTTGCGCAAATCTCGAAACACATCAACAGTTTCCGGTACCCGCGGAGCTGGTGGTAACATGGTGGTGACACCGAGAACAAACTATGCACAATAACTCTGAAATACGCTGTTCCTAAATTATTTAATTTTTAATTAGCTAAAGATATTGATTAGGATAAGTCACCGTTGAGTGAAACGAGGTCACCCTTTTTCACTAATGATTAGTGTGGTTACTCTCTTTACTTCGCGCTTGGGTCTTACTACTATGAGCTTATTATTCATATTTTGCCCGTCATGCCGAATATGTGAAAATTGTAATAATCTAAAGTCTTGTGCTTATAATGTTCTGATGGCGATCATTTTCTGTACATTTGAGTTTGTCTTTTCAGTGCTGTATTCCCTGTTGCTGCTGCTGTAGTGCGGTCACAAACCCGTCAAGCTGTGTACCTCGTAGCTTTCTTTCCTGATCGCCACCACAATCTTATGGTGGAAATAAACACTATTAATATTATTATTATTATTATTATTATTATTATTATTATTATTATTATTATTATTATTATTATTATTATTATTATTATTATTATTAGTACATGTTCGACCAGTCTGTCACTATATTTGTCAGAGCATTAGTCACATTAGACAAGTGTATAAGGTTTTGGGAGAGCGGCCTGATTGGTTGCCAATTCTAGACAGAATGGTCACATTAAGATCACGTTGATAAGTCCGCGTCATTTGTAATTGAGCTTGCCTATCGGTATAGGTGTTTTTGAAACTGTATTTTTGCAAATAAATAACGTCTGGCAATAAATTAAAGATAAGCCTAGTGGTTAGCGTATGTGACTCGCAACGAGAGGGTCATGAGTTCGATCCCTGTCTGACTAAATCGTTCATTTTTTTCCTTAAAAGAAAATGAATTACCTATCGACTAATCATGATTTTACCGTCCCACCGATACCGACGCCTGAATTTTCTGCATAACGATCTCCTTAAAGCTATCGCTTTAAAACAATAATACTGTCCTACCAGACAGACGTTCCTGGTACGGGTAGTCCTCCGGACTTCCTGTCAAGTTCTGCGTTGGATGTTGGTAGCTGTATTGTCAGAAACTCCTACCCTGTAAAAATGAAACTAGAGAATCTAACTATTGTGTACAGGCTGGCAGGTGCGCGCCCGGATACACGACAATGAGCTGCCGCGATATCAGCACAGCAGGCTTGAAGCTCGGCATTGAAACGTCTGGTATTGAAACAAACTCGTGGAAATAATTTTTTTATTAGGAGTGTGCGAATACTGCTTCGAAACGAATAAAGCATTGCCCTACATATGTTTTGAATACTCGGAATAGCGCGAGTGAGTCGGGGTTCGTTATTGCGTTGTGAAGGCAATGAACGACTTAAAACATTTTCATTCCAACCGGTATAGGCACATTCCTATAATCGAAGGTATGTTAAAAGTTGAAAACTCCGCCTCGAGCGAGCGATGTTTGTCTTCCACTCGGCTTTGGTGGCGCATGCGCCTAAAAGTTATGAAAAGCTCAAAGCTCGCGCTGGAGGATTCGTCACCTGGCACTGAATCTTGTAATATAATTTACGATTTTTTTTTTTTCAAAAAAGATATGCCAAAAACGAGTAAAACTTTGTTGCGCTACAATTGGTCAGACGCCATCCTTGGAAATAGTCCCTTTGCCAATCACTACTGTTTACATTAAGAAAAAAAAACGGTCGTCCGGGCATTCCGAATTGAAATTTAAAAGCAGAGCCCGGATGCACAAGTGATTGGTGGTTGGTTTGTTCGAAAACAAGCAAACATAAACTCAACACCTTATTGCTTTCAAAGTTCAGATGGCACTCACCAGTGCACGATTCAGGCATAACGCCGTGCGAGATGAAACGTTTTCGAGTGCTGGCATGAGAAGGCGGTAAACGAGCGGAGTCTAAGAAGTAATGTGAAGTACCAAGATGCGGTGAATGTTTATAACGAGGGACTCTATGGAAGCTACTGATTTGTCTCAGTAGGAAACCTAAGGTGTACATATATTCATATAATGCTTAGCTGCAGATACATAAAGGAAGCAATACGTATTTCAAAAAGAATATGCAACTTTGAAAGTGCCGCTATAGAGCTTGTAAACTAACTGTGGTATCTTGGACAGCTCGCCCATATTGTTACTCAAAGTAGCGCGCTACAATTTACTACAGAGCTGCAAGCAGGTAGTGGACGTTTACAGTGAAAAAATCAAGGAATGAACTTACCTAGTTGAAGAGAAAAAAATAAAAATATTTATGTATATATATATATTCTGGGCAATCTACGCCGCCACTTCTCAGACGATGCACGCGTAGTGAGAAGTGCTGCCAACAGATGGCGTACGCTGCGTCGAGGAGCGCTGGCCGATTTGGGTTTCTTTCTGAATTGTCTGCTATCAAGACCCGTCGACACGGCATGGGCCATCTGTCGGTAGCACTTTTCACTACGCGTGCATTGTCTGCGAATTGTCTGTGTAGATTGCCCGAAATAAAACTATGTTGTTGTTTTTTTCTTGTTTTTTTTTTTCGAACCAAGTTTACTTTTTGATTTCTTTCACTTTAGATATCCCCACTCTCAGAAGAAAATGGTATATTCTTACACTCCTTGTTCCATATACGACACCCCAAAACTTGAGTTCGACGTGCAGCACGCTGATGTCGAAACGTCGTTCCCAACTTTCAGAGGCGGCTTGATAGCAGAGTGGTACAGCTTATTAAAACGGCTAATGTCCGTGTTATGGCTAGCAAAAAATAATCGGGGTTTTCTTGGTATTACTGCGAAACCTCAGTGTTTCTTCTCTGTAGTCCTTGATACGTACTTTCGCTTTTTAGTGAGGTATATCTCACCGTTCTCAAGTACGTCGTAAAAGTTGAGGCCGTCTGTTCGACGTCAGCGCACTGTACGTCGAAATTAGGTATTGGGGGGTCATATACGGGAGAAAGGGTGTAAGAATATACCCTTTTTCTCTGAGAGTGCACCACCATCCCGCACCACTGCGGTAAATCAGAGCCCGGTACAAGGACGAATCGATTTTCGCGGGCCCCCTAAAATAAATTGAAAGCGTTAGTTTACGTAATGCATTACTAGAATGCGCGGTCTTGTGTTACATTAGAGAACGCAGCGTCAATAGAATCAACAGTGTCTTATTCTATATACCTGTTTTTTTATTATTTACGAACCGATATAAAACAGCTACGAATAAACCAAACTGAGGCAGGGACAAAACAATAAATGAGAGGTGAGTTCAATTTCTAATAGGTATACTCGGTGTTTCCTCCAGAGTATACAGCGTTTTTTTGTTTTAAACAACCAGTGGCTAGTATATGTTCAAATGACAAATGAAATATCATAGGAACAATATTTTTCGAAAAGCGGAGGAATGTGGGGAGGTGAGTATTGCTATACATTAATAGCTGAAAAATTTCATATTACACAGATCAACATTAGCTTGCTAACGCCCTTCATCAGACCATTTCTGGCCCGACATTATAAAAATAGATTCACGATCATCTACGTTTATCATGGAAAATCGAATGTCTATTGATAAGTCATCTTACGTAAAAACAGGATTTTTTTTATAAGTTAAGGAGGTGTTTGATGTTTTCCTTTTCCTTGTTTTGTTCGTTTTATATCTTCCATTGCCACAGAGCCTCTTTCCTACATTTCCTACTGGGAAGAAAAAGAAAGCCTGTATAATTCGTGTAATAAACATATAACGGCTTATATAATTTACACACACAGTGTGAAAGTTATCATATTATCATATATGTTTCCGTATGTTTAGTTGACGTTTTCATGTCATCAGATAATTATACTATCACAGACAGATTAGGAAGAACATGGCATGTCA
This sequence comes from Ixodes ricinus, assembly GCA_037355805.1. Taxonomy (NCBI): domain Eukaryota; kingdom Metazoa; phylum Arthropoda; class Arachnida; order Ixodida; family Ixodidae; genus Ixodes; species Ixodes ricinus. The sequence goes on along the minus strand of JAZHYW010010965.1, from coordinate 176,423 downwards.
CATTTTATGTTCAAGATCTTTCCTCCTTTATTGTGTCTCTTGCCCTCTTCTTGGCCAACGCATTAATCTCATTGGATGTGGAGCTAAAATTGGATATTTTGAATACGCCACATCCTGCGTTACCTACAGTACCACTGACAGCCCCAATTATTTTTTTTCTTGCCAGGAGATTTAATATGGTATCAGAAGAGTACACCACCAATATTTTGCTACAGCGTATTGTATATTATAATTAAATAAAAAAAAACGACACTGCTCAAAACCGAAACAGGACTCGAAAGGAAGAAATATAGAGCCGGAGAGTGTTGCCGGAAGTCACGTGGCCACACCCGACCGTGTTTTGTTTTCGCGTTTTCTTGGTTGTGCGATGCAGACTAAAACGCGAATGCCCCACGTCATGTCAAAAATGAGAAACTCGAGCATTTGGTGCTTGACTTTTGCGCGTCATTCAAGCTCTTGCCCATTCGTGTACGCAAGAGGGGCGATGTCTTCCACTAGGAGAAGGCGCGACAACTCGGCGACATCTTCGTGCTAATCAACTTCGTGATCGGGCGTGTCGAACGGAAAAATTACTAATTGTTTGGTCGGTAAACGATTTTTCTTTTGAAGTTAGACAGGTTCGCCGGTACCGCGAGCAACAGCCCTAAAGTAGGAGTCCCACGCCCGTTGTCCGCCGCCGTCCCTTAGTCCGCTTAATTCAGTCGCCCGGACTGCGACTCCCGCGAAACGGCGCCATGTTGAGAAGGACGCAATGAATGTACAGAGTGCTTTCGGTTCTATGTGCAACTTTTCTTTTTTCAATCAATGCATTTCCAGTTTTTTAGAAGCTATAAAAATGGGTATCATACATTCCCGAATGAGAAAGGATGACGCGGGTAATAACTGGAGAATCTAACTGTTTAATATGGCGAACTTTTCCCAGGACAAAATAAGAATGAATTGCGTATAACAGGCGCCGATGTCGGCGTAACTGCAGGGTGGAGTGCAGGCGGAAAAGAGACTCCGGCTCGCCACGCGGTTCTAGAGTAAACCGAAACGCAACATTTACAAAAAAGAAGAAAAAAAGTTACGTCCGTTTTTAGCCACTGAACTTCGGCCATTCGCATAGGAGCCAAGCACGATATTCATTCGGCCACGGGCGCGCCACCTACTTGGTCAGCGGCGCACGCGGCATTATTTCCCCATCCAAAAAAGTTGCACCACCCTGATGCATCACAAAACAAAACAAAAGTAACCGTGCACCGAATTGTAACGCATATTCGTGCAGTGTACCCATCCGAAGGCCCCCAGCAGAGGTCCGATCACAAGCTCACGAAGACCCTTCAAAGAGAAGACCGAGGCCCGATCAAGTCGCAGCACCCAAAGCCTACCCACGGAATTTGTACTTTTGCCACGCAAGACAAAGCAGCCAACGTGGCTGACGATGGACAACCAGTCGTCGCAGACCCCGGCCGCCACCGCCGTCTTATACCTGCCCGTCGCACCCCGCGACTCCGCCGCATTTCCACGAGGAGGTCCATGAGTACATCGCGGATTGGCTGCAACACTATGAACGTGTGGCCGGCAACAGGGGTGGCCAGTGGAGCAGTGTATGCAGAACATCTACTTTTCGCTGGAAGGACCTGCGAGGCGCTGGCTGGAGAACCACAAGGCCTACCTTTTTGGGTAGGTGTGTAAGCAAGAACTGGCGAAAACGTTTGGAAGCCAACTGCGACGCCAAAATGCCGAAGACCTCCTTCGAACAATGACCCAAAACTAAATGAGAGCATCGCCAGCTTCGTCGAGGATTTTTTCCGCTTGACCGCCTGCGCCGACCACCAGGCTACCGAGGAGAGGAAGATTCACCACTGATGATGAGTGTGAAGAGCGAGATATTTGGCGGTGTCATCCGCAATCCTCCAACGACAGTCGACATGTTTTTTTACGGAGTCGACAAGTATGAAACGTTCCCTACTAGAACGCGCCAGACACTACCAGCGACTTTACGGCATCAATTCTCTTTCGTCTCCTAGCTGAAACACCCCTGACATCAGCAAGATCACCTTGGGTGTCGTCCGGGAGGAAATCAACAACCTCCTACCTGCAGCCGCAAGACCAGCTTCGCCCTCAATCGCCGAGGTTGTGAGGGCAAAAGTTCAGCAAACGCTGCAGGCGGAGGTTCTTGTCAGCGCCGTTCTAAAGCCACCAGCCCTGAGCTACGTTACCGTAGCTCCTCGCCCGTAGCTCCCTCCTTCCCGGCAGTATTCGGTGGCACCACGACGAGAGGCCCTTACTGCATAGTCCACTCTCCGCCAGTAGCAACGTGGGGCTCGAAAGACAACCTGTGGAGGGCGGCAGACCGGCGCCGAATATGCTTCCACTGTGCAGAGGCTAGCCATGTCTATCGCCGTTACTAGTAGTGCCAGCTTGGACTCCGAGGTTTTCAGCCGAGCAACCCACGCCCGGTCGCCATCTGCGGCACAGTCTCCCCGACGCGGTTTCTGCACCATGACACCCCACCGCCCAGCATCGCTTCAACGGAGATCCCGCATTGATAACCTGCTCCCCCCCCCCCCTCCCCACCCCGTCTTCCCGGGAAAGCTAAAAGCGGCAGCCACTGGAGGTGGAGTTGCCGTAAGCTGACGAAGTAAAGAGCCTCCAAGAACGTCGGAGAGCTTCCACTCTTTCGACGCAACGCATCGAAACGACGCTTCTGCAACAGAGGCCAACAAACTGAACGTTGCCATCGACGGCCCCGAAGCGTCGGCAATCGTGGACACCAGAACCGACTATTTCCTTCTGAATGGGAAATATTATCGCCGTCTTTGCAAAGTGACGAAACCGTGGAGGGATCTTAATTACGAACCGCCGTAGGCCATCTCATCACAGCAGTCGGGAGATGAACTGCTCTGGTCGAGATCCATGGTGAGATGTGCCATGTGAAGTTCGTGGTTCTGCAAGACTGTGCGAGGGACGTTATCTACGGGAGAAATTCATTTTGAATATACAGCGCCATAATCGATCTGGGAGCGAACCGGTAGACGCTGCTAAAACCTGTCACACGCCATGTCACCGCGGTCCAAGTAATTGCCAACCACTTGAACCTGTTAACGTGATCGATTGTGTTTTCACCAGACGGGACTGATGACACTACTAGCTCCAAAGTTCCTCGCAAGGGAGGTGTTCAGTTTGCTTCTGGGAAGATAAACTGGCGTCGGAAAAGGTGTAATGAAGCTGCAAGACGGGTGTGTCACAGTCCTGGTAACTAACTTCTGACAAGAACCGCAACACCTTACGAAAGGTACTTTCGTGGGCCTCATTGATGAACTTCGCGACTCGGCCGCGATCGCAGCCCTCTCTGAAGACCCGACGTCCTCGAAGCAATGCAGAACGCCGTTCCCGGAGGTTGACATCGACCCAAACCTACTTCTTGCTGAACGACAACAGCTGCTCGAAGTTATCTGCGAGTTCAGCGAGTGGTTTGCCACGTACACAAAGCCGCGTCCACTCCCAGTCATTGAACCTTGGCCCTTTGCGTGGGGGCCAAGCACGATAACAATTCTGCCATGGGTGTGCTGCGTACTTGGCCAGCCGTGCACGTGGCAATATATATATTTTTTTAATATTGAGCGTGTGTCTTCGATGAATCACGACTCAAACTGGGTAGGTTTCTGATCGGTGGATTTCGGGTGGAAAGAAACCTGATTTTGATCCGAAAATTGTGTTTGAGGTAGTTGGGCTTTAATATATCATGTGCAGATAAAAACTCTTGGTGAGCATAAATGCTATGTCAGTGTCGCTTTGAACGACACTGAGATGACAATATGGTTGCGCACTTTACCCCGAAAGTCTTATAACGCATGAAATGCTGCAGCAACATAAATTAGGGTTGTGTAGGAAGGAGGAGGGATTGAGAGAGATAAATAGAGGGAAGAGAGGAGATGAATCTAGGGGGAAGGGTGTTTCACGTTACATATATATTCCCGCTACTTTTAGCTGAAATCTGAATAATCGTATAGGTCATGTGACGTCAGTTTACATAACGTCGATTTCCTCCGCTAAATTTTGCGAAGAGACTGAATTGTTGCCCAGGTCACAAGACGTGAATTGTCCCACTAAGTTTAGCTGGTGACTGATTTGGTGTATAGGTCACGTGGCGTCAATTTCCCGCTAAATTTAGTACGGAAAATAAATTTATGTTTTAGCCAAACGGCATAAATTTTCCTGTTAGATTTTAGCGAGGAAACTGAGTTGACTCTTTGGGAAAGTTCCTTCAACTTCCCCAATTTTTCCTGAATGGTGTATAGGTCACGTGATGTCGGGTGACCTATCGTGATGTCGATTTCCCCACTAAATGCGGTCGAAAATACATGGATGGACGAAAGGACTCTATTTTTTGATTGGGTGGTAGCGTTAAAAAAGAAAACATTTCATGATTTTGAGCTTATCTTAAATCTTAAAGCGACACTTCTCTTTTATTAATCCGCAAAAAAAAAGAAAAAAAGATTTGCAATATTTACGTTGTTAGACACAATTTAAGTATTGTTAGCCCTGCACTAGGTCCCGCCTGGAGCTTAGCTCGACAAGCACCTTTTCTCTCCTCTCCTTTTTTGTAGAGATGATTCACTTTTGAAATGTTCATTTTAAACTTCCTTCTCCATGCTGTGGTAGTCTTTTATTCGGCTTATTTATGTATGAGAAACAAACTACTCTATAGATAAAATTGTTATTGTTTTCAAAAATATCACGACATTGTGGTTTTCGTTTCGGTTTCAGCAGTAACAAACAGGGCTGCCAGCGTTTGCGGCGCACATTTGACAGACTGCGTAGCTCGTTCAGCTCACATGTTCTTGTGAGTGCGATTCGTTTCGCGTTGCAGTAAACAAGTGTCGCCAGTACACTGCTTCCGAAGCACTATGCGTGTGCTTGTTTTCATAGCGGGACTGGCGCAAGCATAGCGTCCCACGTCAACTATTTTGCTAGGTCTGGCTTGATTTATTGTTGCAGCTGTTGTGGGTGAGGCCATGGTTTAAGAATCGTGCAACTGTCGTAATTGCCACCATGGTTTCAGTACTGACTGGTAACCTACCGAATCTCTCAAACCATCTGGTCATACAAGAACTCTTTTGAGTTACTGGGCTGTCCATTATTTTCCACCCCCCCCCCGCCCCCCCCCAAAAAAAAAAAAAAAGTTATTTTAGGCGCCCCCTGCAGCCGTTTTTCAAAAACAATTATAAGGAGTCCCTTTAAGTACTTTATGATGCGCACCTTTTTTAGAAAAAAAACCCTAAGTAATTAGTTTCATACTACTTGTTCTTTGCGTTCTTTCTTTTAAGTTCTTTAAGATCTTTAAGGCATTTTTTTATGAAACGGTTCATCATCGAACATCTTTGAGTAGTTCTTATTATCTCTTTTTTCGATGAACCAGTTCAACATAAATTAACCTTCTGAGTTTTTTTTAGATCTTCTTAGGAACACATTTCTTTATAAACAGCCTTTGAAGAGTTCTTTTAAACTCTTTATTCGAACAAGTCATTTCTTTAGTGAGTCATATATTAGAGATAATTGAAAGAGTAGACTACCGATAAAAAAGGGGGCAATAACGTCTCACTCAGAGTGTGTTGTCGGTTCTCACTTTTTTATCTGCTGTCTCCCTGTTCAAATCTCCTCAAAGGTGCCCCACAAAACTTCGCGTGTTAAAAACCAGCTTAAAAATAAATCTTTTCACACGGTACCCTCCATGAAAATTTTCATTTTACAATTTGACGTTTCAAAAAAAATGTTAGCCTTTTTAAAAACTGAAATACCGCCAGAAACTGGATAAAAACAATAGGCTCCTCTTCTTGTTTTTTACTTCTATTAAACAAATTGATGAATTCGATGGTGCTTCAGACGATCATTTATTATTGCTGATTCTGTTAATGTTGAGTATAAAAGCCTAAAAAATAGATGTAAGAAAAACAACAGGTGCCCTAGATTTTCGAACTTGTTACTGGCTATAAGGGAAATAAACAAAGAAGATACAGTTGGTGATTAGTAGGACGATATTTATTGAACATTATTACGACACAAAGGGTACAGAACTCAAATCGTTAACGCCTAAAATATAAAAAAGATCATTGTTTTCTCAAATGAAGCATCTCACAGACTCATGCCGTTTGACCTCTGTCCACGCAACGCAAAATGATCGTCACATCTGCAAAACATGTATAGTGTTTCTAAAAAATGTAACGTCAACAAAAAATGTTCATGACGAAAAAGTTGCTTTTTGGCACTAAAGTTAAAACGTTCATAACATCCAAGGCCACCTTGCAAACCTGGAACTCGATATTTAATTTTTTGCAAGAAGATGAAAAAAATACTCATAATTAAGTGGGTTGAATAAACGATTGTGTATATCAGTTAGTATTCTAGTCAAAATAGGATAGTCTTAACACATACAATGCTGGTTGTGCGAATACTGCTTCGAATCGAACAGAGCATAACCGCCCGTATAGTTTAAATACTCGGAATTTTTTCGTGTGAGTCAGGGTTCGTTGTTGTGCTGTGAAGGCAATGAACAACTTAAAACGTTTTCATTCCAACCGGTATCGGCCCATTTCTATAATCAAAGGTATGCTAAAACTTAAGAACTCCGCCTAGAGTGCGCGATGTTTGTCTTCCACTGAGCTCTGGCTGCGCATGCGCCTAAAAGCTTATCAAAGGCTGAGAGCTCGCGTTGGAGGATTCGTTACCTGACACTGAATATAGCGATATGAATTACGATTTTTCCAAAAAGATATGCCAAAAATGAGTAAACCTTTGTAACACTCCAATCGGTCCAACGCAATACTTGGAAATAGTCCTTTCGCCAAACACTCCTATCTACATCAAGGAAAAAAAAAACTGGTGGTCTGGGGATTCACAATTGAAATTTAAAACCAGAGCCCGGATACCCAAGTGATTGATGGTTGGTTTGTTCAAAAACAAGCAAACATAAATTCAACATCTTATTGCTTCCAAAGTTCAGATGGCACTCACCAGTGCACGATTCAGGCATAACGTCGTGGGAGATCAAACGTTTTCAAGCGCTGGCATGAGGAGGCGGTAAACAAACGGAGTTTAAGGAATAATTTAAAGTACCGATAGGCAGCGAATGTTTATAATGAGGGACTTTATGGAAGCTACTGAGTTGTCTCAGTAGGAAACGTACGGTCTACGCCTATCCATATAATGCTTAGCTGCAGATACAACAAGGAAACAATACGTACTTCAAACGGAAGATACAATTTTGAAAGCGCCGCTATAGAGCACGTAAACTAACTGTGTTAAGGCAATTTCGACGGCTCGCAAAATCGGTTACTCAAAGTAGCGCCCTGCATTTTATTACAGAGGTGCAAGCAGGAGGTGGAAGTTTACAGTGAAAAAATCAAGGAATAAGCTTACCTCGTTTAAGAGATGAAAGAATATATATATATATATATATATATATATATATATATATATATATATATATATATGGCCTTCCCTGACGAAGGCCGGACTCCGGCCGAAACGTCGAAGAATTAACAGTCTATTGTTGCTGTTTTCACCAAGGGTTTTCTTTTCTTCTCAGTTATACCCACGCCTTCGGCCCCCCGCCACCATGCCTGTTATATATATATATAATATATATATATATATATATATATATATATATATATATATATATATATATATATATATAATATCCTTTCTAAGGGGCTGAACTTTTGTCCAACTACCGCGCAATACCACGAGTTTCAACTTTTTCGCGACCTGGATCGCTTCACACGCAATTTAAGGCTTCGGTAGTTTTTTCATGATAAACCTCTGGTCATAAGAAATTCAGCCATACCCCATGGCCCTAGTAATTGGACCCCAGTCGCCGGGAGGGACAGGTGTTTGGACCTCTACATTAACGCTGTCCAGACAGAAATGACGCAAACGTACCAAAAACACAGGTCTAACAGTCACAATCTGACCCTTCGAGAACGGAACACTATAAAATCACTGAGCTCAATAACCGATGTCGTCATCAAGCCCGCAGATAAAGGGCGTGAGATTGTGATAATGAATTCCGACGACTACATACAGGAGGGTCTTCGCCAACTGAATGACTAACTTTTACGAACACCTTACTTGCGACCCCATTTTGGGCAATACGAAAATCGTAAGGGAGACGCTCGCCACTTTACCAAGACAGAACAAAATTACACCCAAACTTCAGGCAGCATTAAAACAGACGCAGCCCGCTACGGGCAGTTTCTATATGTTACTCCAAATTCACAAAATTGACGACCCAGGTCGTCCGATTAAATCTGGTGTTGGGACGCTAACGGAACCTATCTCGTGTCTTGTAGACAACCGTATCAAACATATTACAACTACCTTCTCGTCGTACATCAGAGACACTTGTCATTTTCTCCGTCAAATTGCACAGATCAATATTCCTGGTCGCTCATTTCTTGTAACGTTAGACGTTTCATCCCTATACACAAACATACCACACGACGATGGTCTAATGGCACTACTGGAGGCATACGATAAACACAGACGGCTGGACACACCCGATAGTGACATGGTTGGAACACTCACAAAATTGGTCCATGAGCTAAATACTTCCGAATTTAACAGTAATCACTACATACAAATAAATGGAACAGCCATGGGCACAAAGTGGCACGGAACCATGCGAACATTTTTATGAGCACCCTCGAGTCACAGTGTGTTGATTCATGCCCCCTCCGCCCCATTTTCTATAAGAAATTTATCGACAACGTTTTTGTGATTTGGAGATATTCCGAAGACCAATTGTGGAGCTTGATAGAGCGCTTCAATGGGGTGCATCCGAGCATTAGGTTTTCACATGAGTACTCACATACATTGGTCAGCTTCTTGGATGTGAGCCTGTATGTGGATAAAAACAAACTACGAACGAAACTCTACCGAAAGCCTACCGACTCCCAGAAATACCTACATTATCACAGTTCGCACCCGCGTCCTTGCAAAAACAGTACCCCGTACAGTCAGGCAGATAGGTTCCGCCGAATCAGCTCCGAACAAGACGACTTTGAAAACAAACGCTGAAGATATCTGAGGCGTATTGGTATAGTAGAAATACCCGACAGGTGTCATTGACGACGGGATAGATAGAGCCAGAGCACTTGACCGCCACCAACTGTTGGCGGATCGCCCTGAGCCACGGGACGATCGCCGGCCAACTAACCTCGTCCTAACGTACAGCACTATTTTCCCCAACGTCAACAAATCTCTTAGCAAACACTTTAATATAATCTAACAAAGCCAGCGACTAAAAGAAGTACTTCCATCACCTCCCGTGTCACTTACCGACGCTCTAGAAACCTGAAGTACATACACGTTAATTCCCGCACGACACGGGCCTCCTACTCGGGATGCAGACCTTGCGGAGAGCCTGGGTGCAAGGTGCTCGCCCCCATCGTCACGATCGATACTGCCAGAAGCACGAAATAAAATTTCACCATGAGGATCGCCGGGGACCTTACGTGCTGCACTCCTGACGTCGTCTAACTCCTTGAGTGTCGGCTGTGTCAGATGCAGTATGGGGGACAAACCATGACAGCCTTCAATGAACTATTTAAGAACCACCAATCCCATTCGACCAAATTACCCAGTCTTCCACTCTCTAAACACTTGGCACGATCTGACCACTCGTTTGATAAACTCTCTGTCATTCTGCTTCAATCCGGCTTTAAATCAAACCTAGAACGGGAGCTCAAGGAAGCCCATCTTATAAACAATTTCGACGCGGTCAAGTGGGGTATTAATGAGAGTCCGGGGAGACCGAGTTGCGTACAGCTCGTACGAACGGCCAAATTGCCGCCCCTTCCACTCTCCCCCCTCTCTGCCCCCTTTCACTCTTTGTCTAGCAGGTGTATTGTGAGCGGCGCCCTTTGGCGCTTCTGGACCGGTGTCGGAGTCGGACGGGCACGGGGGCAAGTGTGCGGACTCGCCTGCGGCGGGGCGGGCGGGTCGGCCCAGATGCCTCGCTCGGCTGGCCGCGTGCGGCTTCTTGGCCTTGGGACCCTGCCATCGCAGTTTCATCGTCGGGGAGGTTATTCGGGACTGGCGACACTGTTGTAGTGTCGTCGGACTATTTGCCGGCGCACAGCTAGCACCACCTAGCTGCAAGAAAATAGGACCTGTAAGGCCAGGCCTAGGACGGGGGCAGAAAAGAAGATGGAGCCAGGGCGCGGGGGCGGTGATGAGCTCGCTGAATAAAAACGGTTATTATCGTTTTGTAATCCGGCTTTGAGTGCCTGTATCACGACGCCTCCACCGAGGCAAAGACACCACAAAAACCTGGCGACGAGGATTTCGTCTATTTGAGCCCTACGCAAGGCCTTCAGAAGTCCGCAGCGCTACGCCGAAGCAAGCAAGCCAACACAGAGGCAAGAGAAACCTGCTCCACGTGGGAAACGTCGGCAACGCCAAGTAAGCGCAATGGACACACTCCTTCCCGCCCTGTCACTGTTCGACCCGCATTCAGACGCGTCGTGATTCGCGCAGAGGTGGACAAAATGGCACGCGCGTTTCGAGAACTTTCTACTGGCTGCGACCGTGAAAGATGCCGCCCGCAAGCGCGCCATGTTGCTCCACTACGCCGGTGAGGCGGTGTACGATATCTTCACCACGCTACCTGACACGGGTGCGGACTATGAAACGGCGGTCACTCGTCTGACAGAACATTTCGCTCCCAAGAAGAACGTGGTGTACGAGCGCCACGTTTTTTGTCAAGCGCGACAAGACGCAGAAGAAACTTTAGACCAGTTTCAGTTGAAGCTGCGAAGACTGGCCGCTACGTGCGAATTCGCGAACGTCGAGCAAGAGCTCGTCTCACAGATCATTGAAGGGACCACGTCCGCCAAGCTCCGTCGTAGCGCTCTCCGAGAGGCCGACATCACGCTGGACAAGCTCATGAGCATCGGCCGTAGCATTGAGAACGCTGAGCGTCAAGCTGCCAGCATAGAATGCCCCACGACAACGGTACCAGTCCAGAAGCTGTCAACCAACAAATCACGATGCAGCAGCACCGCCCCAAAGAATTCGTCCGAGCACAAGAAAGCGGACAAGTGTTCGTGCTGTGGAGGAGTTTGGCCCCACAAGAGTGGGAAGACAAGTTGCCCAGCCTGGGGAGCCAAGTACCACAAGTGCCAGAAAAGAAATCACTTTGCCAAGATGTGCAGAGGTAGTGCAGCGTCCAAAGAAACCGTACGCTCCTTGGCCTCGTCAACCACACCCAGAAGCATGTCACAGGATACAAGTTCCGACGAGTCCATCTTACCACATTCGGAGCCCCAGAAACGAACTTCCGGTCGTGACAGTGGAGGTCAACGGGGTCCCTCTGGAACTGTTTGTGGACTCGGGTGCAGGAGTCAACGTCATGGGAGAACAAACTTGGCACAAGTACCTCCGTGTGCAGTTGAAAGAGACCAAGACGAAACTAGTTCCCTACGGCATCAAGCAAGAGATCCCAGTCATTGGGATGTTCATCGCAACGTTCCGTACCCAAGAACGAAGCGTTGAAGCGCCGGTCTTCGTCGTGAAAGGACCACAGGCCTCACTGATGAGCTACAAGACGGCGACAGACCTGAAGCTCATCAAGATAATCCAGACGGTCACTGAAAAGAGCACCGTCGACGCCAGAAGAGAATTTCCGAAGCTGTTTGGGAAGCTCGGTCGACTGAAAGACTTCCAAGTGAAGTTGAAGATTTCGGAAGAAGTAAAGCCAGTGGCCCGACAACATCGTCAGATCCCATTCCAGATGAGAAAGGCATTAGAAGCTGAACTAGCACGTCTAGAAGACCTCGACATCATCGAACGGGCAAAGGGACCAACACCGTGGGTCTCGCCGATCGTCATCGTCGCAAAGCGCCATGACAAACAAGCGGTGCGAATGTGTGTCGACATGAGAGAAGCAAACAAGGCCATTGCCCGAGAGCGGCACATCATGCCTACTGTGGAGGACGTCATCAGCATCCTAAATGGTGCAGCTTACTTCTCAAAGCTGGACTTGAATGAGGGGTATCACCAGCTTGAGCTGGAGGAGACTTCACGAGTGATCACAACTTTCTCCACCCACTGTGGCCTGAGAAGGTACAAGAGGCTTCTTTTTGGGGTCAATGCTGCAGCCGAAATCTTCCAGGACGCCATACGACAAGTGCTTCCCGACGAGGACGGTATCATCAACGTCAGCGACGACATCCTGGTATCAGGACGGACACTTGAAGAATACGATCGTCGTCTGCGCCTTGTGCTGAAACACCTGGAAGATGCTGGGCTCACCTTGAACGCCAAGAAGTGCATTTTAGGAACCAAGAGCCTGAATTTCTTCGGTAATGTGTTCTCTGCAAGTGGAGTAAGCGTGGATCCCGAAAAGGTAGAAGCAGTGGCGGAGATGCCACCCCCAAAAATGCAACAGAAATCAGAAGCCTTCTCGGAATGGTGAACTACTGCAGCAGGTTCATTCCCCGCCTCGCTCAGATGGTTGAACCGTTGAGGAATCTGACACATGCTGACACAGAGTTTTGCTGGACGAAACGGCACGAAGAGGCCCTGAAGAATGTGAGACAGGAGCTGTCAAGTGCACCCACTCTGGCGTACTTTGATGAAAGAAAGAAGGTCTACGTCATCACTGATGCAGGACCTGAAGGAATCGCTGGTATGCTCATTCAAGAAGAGCCAGAAGGAAGAAAGCCCAGCATCCTGGCCTACTACAGCAGAGCTCTGACACCTACAGAAAAAAGGTACCCACACATCGACAAAGAAATGCTGGTCATCGTGTCCACCATAGAACACTTCTGCATGTACCTGGCTGGAGGCAAGTTCACAGTAAAAACGGACCACTTGCCACTAGTGTCCATAATCAAAAACCCAAGCGCAAAACTTTCAGCGAGACTGGAACGCCTCAGCCTCAGACTGCAGCACTATCTCTTCGACGTCCAACACATATCGGGGAAGGACAACCCTGCTGACTACCTGTCAAAGCACCCGCCTGCAGTGAAGAATGACAACCCCACGAGAGAAACTGTCGCAATGGAGGAATACATTCCTTTCATTCTGGAGTCCTCTGCACCCAGAGCGTTGACCATTCAAGACATTGAAAAGGCCTACAAGGGAGACGCTCAAATGGAGATGCTAGTCCGTCCTCTCCGGGCAAGTGACCGCAAGACGTCTGAACGTCTATGGAAGAGCGACATGCTGAAGCCTTTTGCCCAGATTCGAGATGAACTGACGGTCGCCGAGAATGACGTCCTACTGAGAGGGACCAGACTTGTGATCCCGGACAAGGCACAGGCACAGGCTATACGACTGGCTCACCGGGGACACCAAGGCATGGTAAAGACCAAACAGCTCCTCAGGGAGAAAATCTGGTTCCCAGGAATCGACGCAAAGGTGGAAGCTACAGTCAAGAACTGCGAAGCATGCCAGAGCACAGTTGTGGAGAAGAAATGCTCGCCACTGAAGATGACGCCACTGCCCGATGGACCTTGGCAGTCGCTTGCAGCAGATTTTGCCGGCCCCCTGCCAGGCAACCAGTACCTACTGGTGGTGGTCGATGAGTACTCGCGGTTCCCCCTTGTAGCAACCCTTTCTTCGTTAAACGCGAAAGCTGTGACAGCGAAGCTGAGCGACATGTTTACTGTCCATGGAATGCCCTATGATCTGAAGACAGACAACGGTCCTCCGTTCTTTGGAAAGGAGTTTGCAGCATTCCTGCAGCACAATGGCATTCGCCATCATCGTACAACACCTCTGTGGCCACAAGCAAATGGCGAAGTTGAGAGGTTCATAAAAAATGTCAAGAAGACGGTGAAGACTGCTGGTGTAGAAGGAAGCAACTGGAAAGAGGAGCTCAACGAGTACGTTCTGAACTACCGAGCAACTCCACACTCGACGACGGGTCACACTCCAGCGGAACTCCTCTTCGGAAGGAAAATTCGCACGAAACTTCCCCAGACTCTGGAGAAGTACCACCATGAAAAGCTTGAAACGGCTGACGAACGGAAGAAACAACAAATGAAGACCTATGCTGATGAAAAACGTCATGCAGTGCCGCATGGACTTCAACCAGGAGATGCCGTACTTCTGAAGCGACCAGCGCCGCTGTCTCACGAGTCCGCCTACGAACCCCAACCATACAGGGTGACAAGAGTACAAGGGACAGCAAGCGCCGCCGAACGGGGAAACAAAAGGATTATCAGGAACGCTTCCTTTTCAAGCGAATTCCACGGCGGGATCAACAGACCCCAGATGCGGAAGACTGGGACGCCTCCGACACCTTGATGGAGCTGCCCCAGAACAGTCCCCAGAACAGTGCTGAAGACCCTCCTGAAATTGACCCTGCAGAAGTCGGACCAAGTGGAGACACCACAACTGACGACACCCAGTCGACGCCGCAAGCAGAAAGCAGGCGTTATCCAGAGCGTCAGTCTCGCAAGAATCGTCCCGAAAGGCTAGGAGACTATGTACTCTACTGAAGTGACTTTCCCTTTAAAAGTCCAGGGGGAAATGTAGTGTCGTCGGACTATTTGCCGGCGCACAGCTAGCGCCACCTAGCTTCAAGAAAATAGGACCTGTAAGGCCAGGCCTAGGACGGGGGCAGAAAAAGAAGATGGAGCCAGGGCGCGGGGACAGTGATGAGCTCGCTGAATAAAAACGGTTATTATCGTTTTGTAATCCGGCTTTGAGTGCCTGTATCACGACGCCTCCACCGAGGCAAAGACACCACAACTGCTGTGTTTCATTCATTGTTTCGCCTGTCGTAAATCTTGACTTCAAATCTAATTGCTGTTGCGGTCACTTTTTGTGGGCATTTGTGTTGTTATGTTGTGCATTCTGTCGTCCCTTCTCATGTACTACTTTCTACTCTCCCTCTTCGAGTGAGAATCTCGGCCATCATGTAACCCTATTCACTTTTAAGTCGCGCCTAAAGAAGGAGGGTCCCCCTCCGAAACGTCCGATGAAACTATCCAAGTTTGTTTGAACCTCGGTGGCTTTTTACTTATATATAGGGTGGCTCAAGTCACCAGGCTCGATCTAAAAAGACCGTAAAAATCGACGCCTGCACGTAGCAATCTAATCTTTTCGTCAAAGGTGTATTTCACAGGTCGGGTTTTTCTTGTAAAATTACAAACCGTAGTCATCTTTCTGTAAAATATAAGGCCAAGGAACTTGCCTGGGTCAACGGCGGGCGGCGACGCAGACGACCAAGTGGAGGTGCGGGGTGTGTTTGCCGCTCCTATTGATAGATGGCGCTACCTCCTTGTTTGGGTCAGAGATCTGGTTTCGGTTTGCTTTTAAAGAAATATCGAAAGTGCCCGCGTCGACCGTAGTTTATTGACACGAACATAATCTTTTTCTTGTAATCTACCTTTGGCTTGAAAGTAAATGCAGACAATGATAGCAAAACTTCAAGTAACAAAAATAAAAGAAAACGCGGTTGCATCAACGACGCTCGCAGCCGGCGGATTTCGTCTGCGTGTCGCTGCTTTCTTTCGCTGGTCGGTTGCATCCTCGGACACTGCTTCCGAGATCTTTTTTGTCGCGGTTGGTCAGAAAACAGCCACAATGCATCACCTGACTGTCCAAGAGAGGGCACAGGTAGTCCTTTGGTTTACACAAACCAGGAGTATGAGGCAAGCGATATCGAAGTTTCGAGCCACTTTTCGTAGGCGTCCACCCACCCGTCGGACTGTCATGCGCTGGGTACACCGATTCAACACAGAGAGCACTGTGCAGACCAGGCTGCGAGTACTCGAAGAGAGGTCGCCACAGCAGAACAAGCGTCACGCCGTGCTTGCGGCATTTGCAATGAACCCACGCCTGTCCGTGCGACAAGTCGCAAGACAACTTGGCATCAGTAAAAGTTTCGTCTGGAGGGTGATCCGCCAACAAATGTATCCGTTCAAGCCACAGGTCCTGTTGGAGCTGCAGCCAGATGACTATGAACGGCGAAAGCAGTTCTGCGTGGACGAACTTGGACGCATCTCCACAAACACGAACCACCTTCCGTTTCTGCTTTTCACGGACGAAGTTATTTTTCATCTGGATGGGCACGTGAACAAGCAGAACACCGCCTGCTGGTCCGGAGACAAACCCTAACTGGATCATTGAAGTTGCTGTCCAGTCACCAAAGGTCGAAGTATGGTGTCGACTTTGGAAGGAAGGCGTTGTCGGTCCATTCTTTTTTGAGGGCACGGTCACCGGCGAATCCTACCTTCGCATGCTCCAGCAGGACGTCTTGCCGGAGCTGGAAGCTTCGTGCATGCAAAGGGAGGTGTGCATCTTCCAGCAAGACAGAGCACCCCCGCATTACGCCACCACAGTGAGAGACTGGCTTGACAGAACCTTTCCCGGCAACTGGATGGGTCAAGGGTCACAGACAATGCCCTGGCCCCCACGGTCCCCTGACCTGACAATTTGTGATTTTTTTTTGTTTGGGGTTTCGTGAAAGCCCAGGTCTACGCAGAACGCGTGCGCACGACGACGGAACTAAAGAGCGCATTCTATCCGCCTTCGATGCGATCACGGACAACATGCGGGAGGCAGCCTTCAGGGATTATGAGCGAAGACTGCACAATTGCCTCCAAGTTCGAGGTGGACATGTGGACTGAAGACAACGAGAACTCAAGAGAACATATCTATCCATTTTGTACATATGACCAGCGGCTTTGACAACCGCGAAAACGGCGGACTTCTGCTGACAGGCTCTTTTCAAAGCCATTATTCGCTGTTTATCTGGAGCTTGCTTTGGCAGCCTCCCGTGTCTCAAAAAGTGCGGTCTAAATAGCGTTTTTGCATTTTCTAAATAAATGCAAATAAATCTGCATTTATTTTCAAGCCAAAGGTGGATTACAAGAAAAAGATTATGTTCGTGTCAATAAACCACGGTCGACGCCGGCACTTTCGATATTTCTTTAAAAGCAAACCGAAACCAGATCTCTGACCGAAACAAGGAAGTAGCGCAATCTATCAATAGGAGCGGCAAGCACACCCCGCACCTCCACCTGGTCGTCTGCGTCGCCGCCCACCATTGACCCAGGCTAGTTTCTTGGCCTTATTTTTTACAGAAAGAGAACTACGCTTTGTAATTTTACAAGAAAAAACCGACCTGTGAAATACACCTTTGACGAAAAGTTTAGTTTGCTACGTGCAGACGTCGATTTTTACGGTCCATTTTAGATCGAGCCTGGTGACTTGAGCCACCCTATATATAAATATATACAGGGTGTTTCAGAGAACTCAGGCCAAATCGCTCCTGCGAAAACTGCTCATCGCAACGAAAAAAAGGCTTGTGTCGTTTTGGTCCTGGACCAGGGGCCTATTTGGAAAAATTATTAAAGTCCGGGATAATTAGGTTGTTCACTATTTTTGCCTAATTAACTTTTTTAATATTTTGTCTAAGGGCATGATTTCAATTAGAAGATTGTTCAGCATCATCGAAAAACACTAAATCAACAAATTGCGGAACGATAGAAGCCAAGCGCAGCATTTTACCGCTTTCTGAGAAACCTCACAGATTCGACGGGTTTTTAAGTTTCAGTTAGTAATAATAATAATAATAACTTTATTCATCACCACAGATACATGCGGTGAATGGGAGGCCAGAGAAAAAGCTGCATGAACGCAGCTTGACGAAGCTCCGGACCCCCCATTCAGCAACCGCGACACGACACATAATGTATTTACAATGAGCAGTTCATTTTTTGTGCATTTATATATGATTATAAATAACATATGCATGATCAAGACTTAAAAAACAATTTGAGGATATTATTCTTCGAAAGCTAAATAACATCTATATTCCGAATAAAATAATTATTTAGTAACATAGGTAGCGTGTAGCTTATTTTCTGCTTACCATAATTGGTTCTGCACTTCGGAATCTGCCAAGGCTGGCGATGTCTAGATGAGTAATAGTAACTTTTTTCTTTTAAATCAGCGAGTTCAAAGATTATATCGTTACGTCCATGTGCCGCATATTTATACGAGACTGTCAGTCGATAATCATGCATTTGATGTATGTTAAGAATTTTGTAGATTTTGAACAATGGTTGTGTTGGATGTATGTAAGGAACGTGTTTGCAATTATTCTTACGACCTTTTTTTGGAGCAAATGTATTGCATTTAAATTTGACATGGATGTATTGCCCCAGACTAAGTTACAATAGCACAAATGGGAATAGAATAACGAATTGTATAGCACCCTTTTTACACTCGTGGGAAGAACATGTCTATGTTTATTCATAATTCCTACTACTTTTCCTAGTTTAGCGCAAAGATATTTAATATGATCATTCCATAGCAAGTTTTCAGAAAAAATAATTCCAAGCGTTTTAATAGTCTGTACAAACTCAATATTTAAAGATCCAAAGTTGAGGGTTGTGGGAAGTCTCTCACCCGAACCACGTGGTCGGAACATGACTGCTTTTGTTTTTGATACATTTATGTTTAAGCAATTTATTTCTGACCATGCTTTCAACTTTAAAAGAAATGCATTGGCTTTATTTCTTAAGCTCTGCTCACAACTGTCTGAAAGCAATATGCTAGTGTCGTCCGCATAGATGATATATTTGCAATTTGTATCAATGTTTACCAAGTCATTAATATATAGTAGAAAAAGAAGGGGCCCTAAGATACTTCCTTGTGGAACTCCTGACGATATGTTTGAAATGGTCGATTTTTGGTCATTAATTACCACAAACTGAGAGCGATATTGTAGGTATGATTTTATAAGTGCAAGCGGAAGATCTCGGATACCATAAGCAAGAGTTTTTCTAGCAAATAGTGTGATTAATGCAATCAAAAGCTTTGCTGAAATCTATAAATATTCCAAGTGTCAATTTCTTTTCTTCGAAATTTCTAAGTATACATTCTTTCTGAACTAATAATGCTGCTTCTGTAGACCGATTTCTCCGGAAGCCAAATTGATAGTCTGTTATAAGAGAATGTTTGTCACAAATATTCACAATCCGCGAGTGAATTATTTTTTCTAAACCCTTTGAAAATACCGGAAGTATAGATATAGGACGATAATTCCCTAATTCGTTTTTGTTTCCAGTTTTGAACAAAGCTATAACTTTCGCAACTTGCATGTTTTGTGGAAAAGTACCAGATGATAGGGCGAGGTTGTATATAAAAGTTAAGCATGGGGCAATGATATCAATTACGTATTTTACTGGTCTAATTTGTAGATTGTCTGCATCACGACTCCGACTATTATTGATACTCATGATAGAGGAACAAACCTCACTTTCATCCGTTGGGAATATAAAGAGTGATTCTGGAGTTGATAAAATATTTTTTGACGCTTCTGGGTTATAGTAACTGCTACCTATATTAACAAAAAAATTGTTGAATTCATTTGCCAGATTCAATCCATTCAGAACTACACCATTATGTTCTATATTTTCAATCGGATTTAATCTGCATGAGGTATTAAAAACACTCTTTATGCGTTTCCATAGTATATCGGCCTTTTTTAGGCATTCGGCATCAAAAAGACTAGAATAATAATTATTTTTAGTTTTTTTAATTTCCGCGGTTAATTTATTTCTGTAGTCTCTAAATTGGGCTAGCACTATTTCATCTCGAGTCGCAAGAAATAAATGATAAAGTTCGTATTTCCTACGTATTTTTTTTAAGAGTGCCGATGTCATCCAAGGCTTCTGTCCTTTTCGAGCTAGTTTTACGGTTTTATTTGGGAAACAGTCAAAATATATATGTTTAAACTTTTCTATGAACTTGTTATAAGCACTATCCGCGTCACCAGTATGGAATACATCTTCCCAATTTGTGTTAATTAGCTTATTTCGAAACATACCTAGTGTAGCTGGTGTAATGTTTTGGAATGTTATTGTAGTTGTGTCTTGTTTACGTGGTTCACGTGTTGTGTTGACTAGCATAAATATGGGCAAATGGTCACTTATATCTGAAGCTATTACGCCAGCCTTGACCTTTTCCTTTTCATAGTTTGTAATAAACAAATCAATTAATGTTGATGTAAAAGACGTAATGCGAGTCGGGTGAGTTATAACATTCGAGAAGCTATTTGCCGTTAACAACAACAACAATTCATTAGTGTTGGGGGTTTCCTCTAAAAGATTAATATTTAAATCTCCGCCTAAAAAAAGATAATACTTGCATTCGTTTGCATAACATAGTAACCTGTCTAGAAAAGCAAAAAACTTCGCCACGTTGCCACTTGGTCGGCGATATACAACAGAAAAAATGTAAAGATTATGTTTTACGCACAGTACTTCGTAATCATCAGTAGCCAAGGTATAGTCTTCAATAATTTCACAATCATGACTTGCAACTAGCATGGCGACACCACCCCCACGTCCGGATACCCGGTTATGATAAAAATGCTGATAGTGGGGAAGAATAAAAAAATCTGTTTCGTCTTGGTACCAGGTTTCAGTGAACATTATCACGTCGAACGTGCATTGAAACGATTGAAAAAGAAACATTAGATCGTCAGACTTAGATCTAGCCGATCTAACATTCAAGTGGAACAGTTTCAAAAGGTGACACTTCTTTTTATTTACGTCCTTACCGATATCATCTGGTAAAAACAAGTCAGTTACTGCCATTTCAAATGATTAAAGTGCAGTCAAACCATATGCGTGCATTTTTACTTTTAACAAATCTTCAGGAGATCGTCATCGTGTTCTATCGATACAAAGTCGGTAGTTTCTGATTTGCGGGCTAGGATCTTCCCGTTTCTTACCCATGCAAATTTCCAGCCGGCATCGCGTTTTTTGGCAATAGTCTTTCCAAGTAATTTTTTCAGAGTTGGGCACAAATGTTCGTTTATAAAAACGGGTGTGTCGGCGGAAAGTCCCAAGTCTTCATTCGTGATTCGTTTTGATCGGGCCTTTGCAAGCACCCTGTCGCGCTTTTCCCTGCGCATGAATTGCACGATAATGTTTTGCTTTCCGCGTTCTCGTGTGCGGACTCGATGACAGATTTCGACGTCCGCTGTATCAATCGGTTCGCCGATTGCCTCTCCGAGCTGACGCAGCGTTTCGTTCAGATTTTCGTTTGCGATTACTGGTACTCCTTTAATTTCAAGGTTGTACGCGCGTGAGTGTTGTTCGCATTGTACAATGCTCATTTGGCTTGCTTTCATTTCTTTTTCAAGTGCTAGACACCTAGCTTTCAGTTCTTCGTTTTCTTTTTTTAGTTCGTTATCAACCGTAGCTCCACTTTCAAGCTTCTTCTTGATACCCTCAAATTCAGCATTTATGAAATCCATACTGGACTTCATATCCCGTATATCAGTACGGAGTTCACGAATTTCATTACGGAAGTCTCTCTCTAGTGTCTCTCTCATCAATTTCCATTCATTTTTCATTTCATCTCTGAGTTCCGCAAAAAGTTTCGTAAGATCTTTAGACATTGTTGCAATGCACACCTTGTTACAAAAACACACAAGTGGCAGCAGCGACGGCAGTTTTGCAAACACAACAAGAGAAATCTCCGAAGTAAAATACGAACCTGCAAAGGAGCGTTGTCTTAGGGAGACGTGCCAGGTGCCGTCGCGGCTGCCAAATGATGCGTGTTGAAAGAACTCTTCTTCTTATAGTGCCGACGACGGCGGGCGATACTGTAGAGCCAGCCAATCCAGGCGACGCAAACTTCCAAGCCGGGATGCCGTGTAGCCGCGGAAGAGAAGCAGCACTGCCGTCCACCGGTGACTTGCAGAACTTGCTGCCACCCAGGCAGTCGATGATCGCAGGGTAGCGGAATTATCTCGGTAAATGCCGTCCAAGCAATCTGCAAAGGAGCGTTGTCTTAGGGAGACGTGCCAGGTGCCGTCGCGGCTGCCAAATGATGCGTGTTGAAAGAACTCTTCTTCTTATAGTGCCGACGACGGCGGGCGATACTGTAGAGCCAGCCAATCCAGGCGACGCAAACTTCCAAGCCGGGATGCCGTGTAGCCGCGGAAGAGAAGCAGCACTGCCGTCCACCGGTGACTTGCAGAACTTGCTGCCACCCAGGCAGTCGATGATCGCAGGGTAGCGGAATTATCTCGGTAAATGCCGTCCAAGCAATCTGCAAAGGAGCGTTGTCTTAGGGAGACGTGCCAGGTGCCGTCGCGGCTGCCAAATGATGCGTGTTGAAAGAACTCTTCTTCTTATAGTGCCGACGACGGCGGGCGATACTGTAGAGCCAGCCAATCCAGGCGACGCAAACTTCCAAGCCGGGATGCCGTGTAGCCGCGGAAGAGAAGCAGCACTGCCGTCCACCGGTGACTTGCAGAACTTGCTGCCACCCAGGCAGTCGATGATCGCAGGGTAGCGAAATTATCTCGGTAAATGCCGTCCAAGCAATCTGCAAAGGAGCGTTGTCTTAGGGAGACGTGCCAGGTGCCGTCGCAGCTGCCAAAAAATGGCAGCCGCGACGGAGCGCGGCTGCCATTCTCTATCGGAGCGCATCATGCCCCCAACGGCACCGCGCGCCCGTGGAGAAACAGTGCAACCGACCTCTGCTGCGTCGCGCGGTGACAGCGCAGCAGAGGTTGGTAGCACTATTTCTTCATGGGGGCGCGGTGCCATCGGGGTCGAGATGCGCTCCGATAGCAAACCGAAACCTAAAACCCGTCGAATTTGTGCGGTTTTTTTGAACGCCGTAAAATGCTGCGGTGCCCTCTATCGTTCTGCAATTTGTTGATTTAGTGTTTTTTGATGATGCTGAGCAATTTTCTAATTAAAACCATGCCCTAAAACTCAATATTTAAAAATTAATTGTGCAAAAATAATTAACAACTTAATTATCCCGGACTTTAATAATTTTCCTAAATAGGCCCCTGGCCCAGAACTCAAGCCTTTTTTTGTTGCGAAGCGTAGTTTTCGCAATATCGAATTTGTCCACCTTTCGTGAATCACCCTGTATATATATATATATATATATATATATATATATATATATATATATACAGAAGGGGCATGGTGGCGGGAGGCCGAAGTCGTGGGTATATAACTGGGAAGAAAAAAAACCCTTGGTGAAACAGCAACAACGGACGGTTTATTCTTCGACGTTTCGGCTATTTCTACTTTTGAGTGTTTCTCCCACAGAGTTGTGTGTATTGCCTAGTGCCAAGCATTGGCCACCAATGTTACCACCGACGGGCTCCCGATCCGCGAGCCAGCATACTACATTAGAGATCAGTGGCAGGTGCACGGGAGATGCGGGAGATCCAGGAGTTCCTGGAGTTCCTGGAGTTGCGAATGGGCAATGTTGGCGGCAACGCGTTAGAAGTAACGGCTTTACCGGCAACGCGTTACTTTTCTCGGCAACGCCTACTACACTGCGAATACGACATCAGAAATGCACTTCCACCTTTTTGTCTTATTTTTTTATATTTCACCTCCTCTGAGTAGAGCTCCAAGGAAATTTGACATAAAAGATCTTGAGAAACGACGTCCGCGTGCCCAGCTTCAGGATCGTAAGCTTAAAATTCAAATTTTTCAAGGCGCGCCAAATGTGCTGGTGCTGGCAGCCTCACCAAATGAATCGGTGTCTGAATGTATTAAGCTAATATTTTGTACAGGGGCGGCCGAAGAGCTTGTATTGGTGTAAAGAAATATCACTGAACAAACGGACCTGAGTAAACGTTTGGAATTAAGCAAAAAAGTAACTACCCTACCCACGAAGTTAGGGAAGCGAAATTGCAACATTTGTGTTTCATGTTCATTGGCAACTGGGAAAGTCTGACTGGGATCGAAGTACAGGATAAGCCAAAGGAATCGAAGTACGTTTGAAGGAATTGCATAGGTCGGTTTGTGAAAGTGTTGAACTGAGATTTTTCGCAGAGGTGATCGAAGAACGGTCATCAAGGTTATATACAATTTCGCTGAACGAATTTACTTGAGTAAAACTATAGAAATGAAAGAACTTGAAATTCCTTCCTACTGAGTCCGTCTGCTTACGACAAGCGTCTGACCGGAGCAACTTTCGACAGGTGGCGAGATGTACAATTGTAGGCGGCAAAGACTGTCGCTTCCGGCGGCCTTCGCAATACCAGACGACATTTCTGAGCCCGAAGTGATGCGCTCTGTTTTGCACGAATTTTTTAGTGCATGGTTTTTCTCTTTTACCAAGAAAAACAAAACAAAAATATTACAAAACGATAACAACAAAACATGACGAAAATAATCCCTGGAGAAGGGGAGCAAGAGGGACAAAGGACAAACAAAAATCTCCAAACTTAACCCAGGCAGCACAGACACGTTGAAAAGACGTCGACACAACGTGATGACGTCAGGAACCACCTGTCAAAAGAACGTCGAAAGTCTGAACGTCAGATCCCTTCGACGTAATATGGACTGGGGTCTGGAAGAAAGGGTGGATTTTACGTCGACATTGCGTCCCACTAAATGGCCTTAGAACGTCGAGTGCACGTCTGAGTTGGACGGGAAGTCAAGTGATAACGTTATATCAACGCTGACACAATGTCCGAATTAACGACCATAAAACGTGTGGTAGGGTTGCCTTGCTGCATGCCCATCCAGGGGGAACAACACGAAGCCGGGGTTTCCATAACGAGAAACTACATTTATTAGAGTAACATGAATGGGTTAGTATCAACGTAAAACATTGCCCGAGCGTTTGAACTGCACGCCTCCGTGACCACGGTCCGTCTCCCCTCTTCTGTCGGCGTGTGCCCTTCTTTGTAGGCTTCTGCGCCTGTCCCACGTGCGCTGCTCCTCGCCCCAGATGTTCTCCAGTTTGGGCGGCCGGCAGCGGCCTCTGGCCGTGGTAGCAGACTCTCGCTGCCACACTCCCCCCCCTTAAGCGTCTGGCATGTCGATGCCAGTGTCGTCATGGTCGTCATTGGGAAGGGGTCGTCGCCAAGGGTGTGGACGGCGGTGCTGTATCGGCGCTGGGCGCGCTCCAGGTAGCGGTCGTCCTTGGTGGCCGTTCCCGGAATCGCCGGCAGTTTGTTTTCGGTGCCTGTGGGACGTCTTGCCCACTGGCCGCGGTTCCGTGGGAGGCCCTCGCCGGTTGCCGCCCTCGGTGACTTGGACCGTCACGTGTCCTGGGACCCTGGCGTCCAGATGCCCGGGATTGGTGGTGGCGTTGCCCGTGATCCATCTTCGTGGATCAAAACGAGCAATTGCCATGGGTTACTCTCATGCGTAACCCGTGGCTCTATATTGCATAAAAAAAGGATAAAGGATCTTGGGTTGGCACACAATCGCGCAATATTTCCCCCCCTCAAAAAGGCGATCAGATCCGTATGATGATATACGATCGAGGTACAACGCTCGAAACCCAAAAGAAAGAAGAAGAGAAATAAGAAGAATCTTGTTCACAACTCCACGACTTCTCTCTCAGCCGTCACCGACGTCGCAGGTTGTACCGCCTGTGTGGCGGCGAAGGGGAGGGGGGGTGGTCGGGACCGGGCCGTCATCGGTATCGGTCCGATCCTGTGAAAAACCATCTTCCGGGACGTGGAATTGTTTATGGTCGGTGACATGAGTTGGTCCTGTGGACTCACCACTGAGATGGTAAATTAGTATGTATGTAAGCAGGAAAGCTTTTTGCCTACACGGAATGGACCATCCCACCTGTTGGCGAGTGATGCCGTGAAGCCTTTCGCCGCGTCACTCAGGGGGTGAGTGCGCCGGAGCACCAAGTCTCCCACCTCGAACTGCAGGTCTCGGCGTCCCTGGTTGTACTGGTCGGATTGTTGCAGTCTGGCAATAACAAGATTCTCCGGGCTTCCTTGAGGTTGATAGTGAAACGCTTTCGCAGGTCGTCTGCGAACTTTGTGTAGTTGCGGTCCTGTGCCCTGGGCTCTGTCGAAAGGAGAGTGTTAGTGAGAGGAAAGGCAAGCTCTCTGCCGAAATTCAGCTGGGCAGGGTGAGCCCGGGTGACCGGTTAACCGTGGTGCGGGTGGCGAAGGCCATTTCTGGGAGCTTCGCATCCCAGTCTTTGTGACGCTCCGTATGCGCGACAAGCATCATCGTAAGGTTTCGATTTACCCTTTCGGTTATATTTGCCTGTGGATGATACGGCGAAGTCCGTTTTGTTCAATTCCCAGAACCGCGCATGCATCGACGAACACTTTGCTCGTAAAATACGACGCATTATCCGAAATTAGGCTTGCCGGGAAACCAAAACGCGCGAAAACTTGAAGTAGGCAGTCCCATATTTTCTGCGAGTCCAACTTTCCTAAAGGGAACAGCTCCACGCATTTGGTGAAATGGTCTGTTACTACAACCAAGTACTGGTTTCCGCGTGGGCTACGTGGAAATGGACCCATGACGTCACAGCAACTGATCTGCTAAGGGCTCTGGCTTGCGATCGGTTGCATGAAACCTGAGGGTTGACCACCACGTGGCTTCGCTTTCTGGCATGACGGGCAACTTCGCGCATACCTCAGTACATCTTGCCGCATGCCGGGCCATGGTGCAATCTGGGGCAACTTATCGTAAGTTTTGCTCCCACTGCTGTGTCCGGCTAGGGCAGAGCTGTGCATGTATCTGATGAAGGACTTACGCAACTTCCGAGGTATCAATGTTCGAAACGGAGAAATGCTCAGATCATCATAAGCCTGAGGATGTAGCGCAACAGGAGTTCGTCACTGCTCAGTAAGTAAGAGTCGAACTCTTCATCACCCTTGGTGTTGACTGGGCTGGACGCTGCCAGCCAGGCAGTCACTTGTCGGCACAACACATCGTCGTGCTGGGCGTTGAGAAGATCGTCTCTTGAGACCAATGTTCCCCACCGTGAGTCAGGTGGTCCCTGTGCTGTATTAACGACCGCAACCAGACCTGGAACTTCCTGCACATGCTCCTCAGGAAGGGGAGCCCGGGAAAGTGCATCAGCAATTTGGTTTGTAGCACCCGGCCTGTACACAATAGTGTAATCTTATTGTTGCAGCGTAAGTGCCCAACGAGCGAGGCGACCAGCAGGGTTCTGAAGTATTTTCAGCCATGACAACGCGAAATGATCGCATTGAATTTGGAATGCTGCGCCATCCAAATACATGTCAAATCGCTTTAACGCATACACTATGGCTAAGCATTCCCTTTCTGCAACACTGTAGTTACGCTGTGCGGAATTGAGGATCTGACTTGCGAAAGCAACCTGGCGAAGTATACCGTCATGTTCCTGCAGTAAAACAGCTCCGACGCCGCAATCGCTTGCATCTGTCTGCAAAACCAATGGTTGGTTTAGGTCGAGAAGATGCAAACACGCGTTTTATGTCACTGCCTTTGATAAGGCTATAAATGCGCTTTGTTGCTGTTCGCTCCAACACCATTCGACGCCTTTTCGAAGGAGGTGATTAAGCGGCTGAGAAATCTCGGAGCAGTAAGGAATGAAATCCCTATAGAATGCAATCATTCCGAGATATCGCTGTAAACTTTTCACGTCATGGAGGGCACGGGTACTCAGTGAGTGCGCGCAGTTTTTCTTCGTTGAGACGGATCGGCTGCTATCGACAACAAATCCGAGGAGGTTAATTTCGGGCTCGGCCAATTGAACTTTCCCCGGATTGATTGTTAGGCACGCGTTCCGCATCCGCTCAATCATGATAGTCAGGTGTTCGAGATGCTCCTCGAATGTGCGCGAGAAAACAACAACGTCATCCATGTATGCCATTGCGAATTCGTACTTTGCGTTTCCGAGCACAACGTCCATCAGACGTTGAAAGCTCGCTGGCGAGTTGGACAAGCTAAAAGGCAACCGGGTGAACTCGTACAGCCCTCTGTGGCAAATGAAAGCGGTTTTCTGCACGTCCAACTGGTGCACCTCGATCTGAAGGAATCCGCCGCTGCAGTCCAACGTGGTGAACACCGTCGCGTTACCGAGCGCGTACATTATAGAGGAAATGCTGGGAAAAGGGTAACTGTCCCGTACAGACACTTCGTTAAACCGTCTGTAATCTACGCAGAGTATGGCAGTTCCATCTTTTTTCGGAGCGAGAACGACAGGAAATGCCCAAGGGCTTTTTGACTCACGTACTGCACCGGTGTCCAGCATCTCCTGAAGGGCCACGTCCAGGAGTTCTCTTTTGTGCACGCTGATGGGGCGTGGATGGCACCTCCAAGGCGGTGCGTTACCGGTTTCAATCCGATGCAGCAGGATGTCAGTCTTTCCTGGTCGCTCCGTGAACATCGGAGAGAACGGTCGCAGGACGTCCTCCAGCTGTCTCTTTTGGAGGTTAGCGCCCGGACACTTCAGCAGGGTATCCGAGATCTCGGATGGTAGGGCAGCTGCAGGCGTTGTGAAGTGGGCTGGGAGTGGTTGAGACAGTGATGCAGTTCTCTCGTCTGGTGAACGGAGTCAGCTCCGCCTGGTTTCCGAGACGATAGCCGCCACCAGGGAAGTCGAGCGTCATGCTTACGCCTGCGATAAAATCTCGACCCAAGATCACGGGTACGACGAGTCCCGGGAGATAAAGAAAGCGCTGACGCCATTTCTTCTCATTAAATGAAATTTTAAGCCTTACGGCACCGTCCGCCGATACTGTTGACCCGGAGGCTAACTTCAGACGTGTGTCTGCCGAACGAAAGGTTATTTTTTATTTTTGCATAGTTCATAGGCAACGTCCCCTATAAGCGAGATAGCAGCCCCGGTATCCAAACGCGCGGCAAAGGGAAAACCGAGCAAAGTGATCGTCATGCGTGGCTCGATCACTTCGCTGTTAGGCTGAATTCGACATACCGATGGAACAAGTGACGCTGCGTGCGTGATCCCGGCTGTGATAGTGACCATCGGCGGCTCTGCAGTGGGGCTCATTGCC
Organism: Ixodes ricinus; assembly: GCA_037355805.1. Taxonomy (NCBI): domain Eukaryota; kingdom Metazoa; phylum Arthropoda; class Arachnida; order Ixodida; family Ixodidae; genus Ixodes; species Ixodes ricinus. Next base: position 147,640 of record JAZHYW010010965.1, on the reverse strand, counting down.
GCCGGCCGTAATAGTTTCCCGATTGGGATGCCACGTGACCTTCCGGATTTTCACGGCCCATAGGCGCGCGAGGGTTAACCGGATTTCCACACTCCCTCCGCTCACTTCCAGCCCTTCCGCCATTTGTTTCGTTCTTCCTCGGGTTTGTATTTGGGCACTCTCTCTGGAAGTGGCCGCGCTGTCCACAGTTGTGGCATTGGTCCGAATACCTGCTTGAGTGGCCGGCACCAGGGCGCTCTTCGGACGTCCTCCAGTGGCCCCGCATTAAACCCAAACTGGAGCGCCTCCGGCTGCTTTGATTGGGCACTCTGTGCCAGTCCCGTGGAGGTCTTAGCGCCGGGATTGCTTCGGGGCCCTGCCAAGCACATGCGGGTTCGAGAGAGTTTGCGGCCAAAGGCGGTGGGAGATAGCTCTCCTGAGCGAGGAAGATCTCCTCTGTGCTGCGGGCATGCCGGGCTAGCTCTTCAATGGTCTCAAAGTTGCGGCCGTGTAGGTACACGTGGTACTTTGGGTGACATTGTCTGAGGACCCGAGCTATAATCTCCGACACGAAGGCATTAGGTTGTGCCCTTCGTGTGAGTTCTTGCAATGCGCGAACATACTGAACCAGGCTTTCGTTCGGGTGTGGCGTTCGGGACTCGAGTTCTCTCAAGATTTGTAACTCGTAACCAGGTGGCAGGAAGTCTGCTCGGAATTGCCGCTCGATCTCCGCTAGGCTGGTGAACGTAGGTTGCAGCCTTCACCAACGCACAGCACTAGACTGTAGAGCGAGAGGGAGTATTCTGCTTATCACAAAGGATTCGAGGCGCCTGAGGCGGTTTTGTAGACGTCGAGCTCACCCAGAAAGTCGGCGATTGACTTGGCGTCGTTGTAGCCAGTCTACACCGGCACCGTCCTGGGGACGCAGCTCCGGCTCACGTGACTGCTGCACGGCGAGACGCTGTGTGACCGCATCACGCATGGCTGCCACCGTCAGCAGCAATTCGGCTTGCGCATCCGCCGAGCCTGCTCCGGGATCCACCGTAGTCTCGGACCGTGGTGTGGGAGACATGGCGGGAAAAAACAGAAACGCTAAGCAGACAAGAAAATGTGTGCGGCAACAGACGGTAACTCCACTCGAGAAAAATAAACACGCCCCCAAAGCGATAAACACGCCCCCATGTGACTAAGCATTGTTTTGAGGTTCCAATTCAACGAGCAATCGCGCTGTCGCGAATACCAGCCCTACTTCCAAAAGAAACACCGCAGTTGAAAAAAATTTACCGCGAGAAGAAACCCAGCCCCGTGTCGCTCCGAAAGAAGGGCAGCAAAAGCACGTTGGGCGCCATGTGGTAGGGTTGCCTTGCTGCATGCCCATCCGGGAGGAACAACATGAAGCCGGGGTTTCCATAACGAGAAACTACATTTATTAGAGTAACAGGAATGGGTTGTTAGTATCAACGTAAAACATTGCCGGAGCGTTTGAACTGCACGCCTCCGTGACCACGGTCCGTGTCCCCTTTTCTGTCGGCGTGTGCCCTCTTTTGTAGGCTTCTGCGTCTGTCCGACGTGCGCTGTTGCGCGCCTCAGATGTTCTCCAGTTTGGATGGCCGGCAGCGGCCTCTGGACGTGGTAGCCGACTCTCGCTCCCACAAACGTCAAGTATACGTATAAACTGAACGGGATGCCAATTTAGAACGTCATATTAACGATAACATAACGTCCTATTTAACGACATATAATGTCGAGCGCACGCCTGTGATAACGTTATGTCAGCATTGAAATAACGTCCCAACGACCATAAAACGTCGAGCATACGTCTAGACTGAACGGTATGTCAAGTGATAACGGTCTCGACCTGAGTCACCGTGGAACAATGGAGTGAACCGGATCTGTCTTCGTTGCTCGAGGGTATGTTCGCGAAGTCATGTATATTCGGACGGAATAGACCATTTGCTAAATTCCACAAGCGCCCCGGCCTGCAATCCAGGAATCATGGGAAAGGTGTTCCTTCAGCTTTTAAGAAATATTTTATTGACGTTTGGCACAAGGTCACGAAGGGCACAGTGACAGGGCAAACACAGGCACAAGGACGGGTGGACTAGGCCGTCTCAGAATAACGCGACGCGACTCAAGGAAAGTACAACAAAACCACCGGTATTACACCGGACAAAGAAAAAAATTAATAATCAAAATAAAACCGTCCTCGCGAGGGCGTGTACTCCACTCACATCTGGGCGAGGGGAGCAAACGATAAGGAAATGTGGCCGTGGTCTAGAGTAACGTAGCGGCAGGACCACCTGCGCAGAAACTCACTCTCGCCTAAACAGAAAAGTTCAGAGGCGAGGTGGCGGAGTAAGGCTCCACGGAGCTGGGACAGCAGAGGCCACATGGAACGGGTGCGCCGCTGTTGGCCCACCGCGGTACAGCGATTCCGCCAGAGAACGAAGTGACCGAAGACCAGGAGAAGCAAAGCCAGGCCACCCCGTGGCACCGGCCACCGAGAGCAAAGTGGCGAACTCCCAGGGGCGAAACCCGTGGTGAACGAGGCGCCAGAATGTTTGCGCTACCGGACATTCTTGGAAGATATGCGAAACAGTCTCTACTTGTCCAGCAGTTGGGGCAACGGGGGTCCGGGACTAAGCCCCAGTGGTGGAGACGTTGCTTCGTTGGAAGGATTTCCCACCCCCGACGCCACTCAAAATCGTCTACAGGCCCAGGCAGACGGCGGGACACCAATGAAGACCAGGTGAAGACGGTCGCCTTTCGGCTCTCCTCGGGAGTGACGCGCTGAACGCAAAGTTCCTCGACAACTTACGACAAAGCGCTTGTCCTGTTCATTCTGTGTTCTGTCCTTGTCCTTTGCGCTTTTGTATTTAAGATGTTTAACCAACTAGCCCTACAGTTAATTTTAATTCCTCGACAACACGGGCAGGGGCTACATCCCGCACCACAAGGTTCGGGAACGCGCGCAGCAGTTCGTTGTGGAGGCTCACCACCGCCTGGTAGAACGGCGGAGTGGACTCGGCGCAAGGGTAGAGGTTACCCAAAGCGCGAGGAACGAGCGCACGGCGCGAAGGTCCCAGGAAATAGAGGGCAACAGAACGCTCCGGGTGCTCCGCGTTCTCCTACTCCCAAAACGGTACGAAGGGCCAGCAAACGGGTCATGGTGTTGATACACGGCATGCCTCTGCCGCCGAGGGACGTGGGGAGACGAAGTACCGCCCGGGTGACATGCTTGGAGCCCCCGTTCCCATAAAAGCGAAAGAGACAAGAAGTGACGCGATGAATGAACCGGGGGGGGGGGGGAGGGATGGCGACGTGAGCGGCGAAAAAGAGAGGGCCGCAGAAAGCGGCCTTAACAAGGTAAGCACGGTCTCGAAGAGACAACGTGAACGCTTCGGCAGCAGAGACCTGCCGTTCGAGGTTAGTGAATGCAACTTCCCAGGTGCGGGACGCCACGCCACGACAGTCGAAGAATAGGCCAAGGATGCGGAGCTCGGTGACGACCTGGATATCCGCCGGCAATGTGGGAGGGAGGCGCCGCGGAGCAGAAGTGCCTTGCACTTGGAGCGGTTTAACTGTGCGCCCGACAGGACGCCATACTCAGAAAAGAGTCGCATGGCAGCTTCAAGGCTCTCCGAGTCCTGAATGAACAAACCGATGTCGTCAGCGTAGGCACTGACGGTAACGCAGTCTAGACCGGGCAACGGGAAGCCTCGTATGTCCGAGCAGGACGCCAAGCATCTTAAGAGAGGATCGAGACTCAAAACATAGAGCAAGGGGTATAAAGGGCAACCCTGCCGTACTCCCCGAGTGACAGGAAATGAAGCGAGGAGCCATCCATTGACAAGGAGACGGCTGGTCAAGCCGCTGTACAGTGACCGTAGGAGGGCGACGAAGCTCTCAGGAAAGCCGAATGCGCCCAAGACCTCGAACAAGAACTGGTGCTCGACGCGGTCGAAAGCCTTCGCCTGGTCGAGTGAGACGAAGGCTCCTGACAAGTTGGTGAAGTGCGTGTACGTAAATAGGTTGCGGGTAAGAGACAGGGAGGAGAAGATGTTCCTCCCGGGCACAGAACTCGTCTGAGCCGGGCTCACCACGTAGGGCAAGAGCGGTCCGAGACGTGAAACAAACAGGGACGCCACAAGTTTGTAGTCTACGTTAAGGAGTGTGATAGGCCGCCATGCCGCGGGGTCTGACGGGGAACCATCTTTGGGTAGAAGGACGACCCGACCGTGTCGGAAGGGAGGAGGGACGTCCCCAGTCTCCAGGAAATGGTTGACAAGCTCGACTAGATGGTCCGCGAGGACGTCCCAAAAGGCCACGTAAAATTCGGCAGGCAAACCGTCAGGCCCGGGGGCAGACCCGACCTTCATCGCACGGAGAATGTCGAAAAGTTCGTCACGAGTGGTGGGGCGTACAAGAGACGGACCCTCAAAGTCGGGGCAAGCCGGGAGGTCACCACAAAATAGGCGAACTCGCTCGGCAAGGCATAAAGCGGACACCGCAGGGCCCGTACAAAAAATGGACGAGAAGAACTCGTAGAACACCGCACTAATGTCGCGGGGGTCGGCCGAAAGGCCGCCACTTGCGAGGCGGACATTCGGAACGCACGAGGGTTCATCTCTCCCGGTACGAGAGGCGCGAAGGCACTGAAGCGCTTCGGGGTCGACCACGGGCTGACCCCGCAGTTGCTGCGCGACGGTCGGTCGAAACGACGAGTGAAGCAGACGCTGGTAGCGGTCGCGAAGAAGCGCCAAGTACTCCGACATCAAATAGGTGCGCGTGCCGCCACGCTGCACAATACGGATGCGGCGGATCGTTTCATTGAGGGCCTCAGTCACGCGGCGTCGAAGCAACTTCCCGCTGTCGTCGCGTAAAACCGGCAGTCGGACTTGATGACCTCCCAGCGGGCGGGAGACAGCGGGGCAACCGACAACGACATGCGAATCGACTGGCGCAGGCTGGAAAGGGCCTGCTCGTCTCGCAACAGCGTGGTGTCTAAACGCCACGTGTCGCCGCGAGGATGCAGAAAGCTCGAGAGGTCCAAAACGGCAGACACCGGGCGGTGGTCGGCAACGTATCCGGCAGCGGCGGGAAAAGAGAGAACAGCGCAACGAAGGAGGCGCGGCACGAGACCGGGAGGGAGATACACCCGATCGAGGCGGCTGGACGAGGAGCCGCGCGACCACGTGGGTCCGTACAATGCGCCGTGCAGCTCGAGCCCAGCGTCGCGGAGGTTGTAGATTCCGGGCAGCCGGGCCAACTCACGAGCGTTCCAGATGCCACGCCCACGGCCAGGGCCGCGAACATCGCGGTTAGAATCAAGAACGCAATTGAAATCGCCACAAAGAAAGAAAAACCCGTCCGGAGGCACATACTGCAAAAGGCTCTTGAAAAAGGGGTGAGACGCCGAAGGACGCGTGGGCGCGTAAACGCTTATCGCACGAAATTTGGCGTTACCAACAAAAAATTTATAAACCAGTACGCAACCGTCTGGGTCGCAGACGGAAAAAGCGCCCCGCAAAAGAGAGCTGCGAAAGATTAAAACGCCCACGCCACAGGAGCGTGACGAGGCAAGAGAAAAAATAGCAAGGGATCGAAAACCGGGCTTTAAACTCTATCACATGTTGCGCGGAAAAGAAATTGGTCTCTTGCAAGAAAAGCAAGTCACAATGCTGGGACTGGGCAAAATGAATAACTTCGCGCTGCTTAGTGGGACAACGAAAACCTTGCACATTGAGAGTCAGAACGTGTAGTCCCAGAATAAAAGGGAAAGAAAAACGGAGTAAGGCCATCGGACAGGTTAAAATACCAGCGGGTCGGAGCCGTCGGAGTCCTCCATGTGGAGTTCAGGGCTCTGTAGATGGTCGGAGGTGTCCGAGTCGTCTGGAAGCAGTCCACGACGCTTCTTGGGGACAGTCGAAGCGTGGGGGCGTCCGAGCTGCTGCTTGTCGTCGGGAGGCCACGATTGGCGTCGGGACGAGCAGAGGGCATGTCGACGTCTTCGGTGGACGACGGGTTGGTGGACGACTCGCACGTGGGCGACGACGCCTGAAGGGTGGGCGTAGGGGCCGGGTGTCCTTGACCGGGGGTGACGTCGGCCTGGTCTGCGATGACGAGGCGGTCGGAATCCGAGCTCAGACAGTCGTCGTCGACACCGGGAGCAACCTGCGCGCCGGCCGTGGGTATGGAAGCCTTGGGGATTGGGGTCGCGGGAGCCTTCTGGGACGAGGGTGCTGGGTGGTCGACCGGCGGCGGGTGAACCAGCCGTGGGGCTGGGGGGCCAAAGGAGTCGTCTTCAGGTTGGTTTGCCGGACGAGAGGCACCAGGAACGGCGCAGGGGTCCGGGGGAGGGGGCGGAGGGTCGCGGGACTGAACCGTGGCCTCCGCGTATGTCTTGCGCTGCGTACAGTCGGTCGTGGCGTGCGCATGACCACAGCGAAGGCAGGGCGCCGTGCAGCCAGCGGTGGGATGACCGAAGACGCGCACCTGTCGCACCGAGGGGTCTGGCAGGCGGGACCGATGTGTCCTTCTTGCCCGCACCTGCGGCACACACGACGAAGGCCTCGATAGTCCACCATCACACGATGCCCGTGCACGGTAATAAAGTTCGGAATGGGTTTAACCATCTCCACTTTCACCACTCGGGTGCCGGTCCGGATGTCGGGGCGGTCAAGGAAGGTCACGTAAGTAATTGCCTTGACCTTACCGTACGGGCTGAGTGCCTGGACGAGGGCCTCCTCCGAGACATACGGGGGAAGACGATAGACGGACACGTGGATGACGTGGCCGCCTACGGGTTCGAGGGGGACCTCGACGTCACGAAGCACGAGGCAACCACGTGCTACGAGGCGGTTGGCCACAGCCATGCTGCTGACAGCCGCCAAAAACTTCACACCACCGTGGTGTTGAAGGTACTGCAAGCCTCCGGTGCCGGCGGCTACTTGAAACGCGTCCATGATCTCATCGACAGCCGTGTCGGCGGGAACGCTAAAAGAAAAACACTGCGCCTTCGACGGGACGGCGGAAGACGCCATGGCGCAGCCGACGAAACTGCCCCGGGGACCGCGATAAACACGGAAACCCAGGGACGCACTGGATCGAAAAAACCGCAAGTCACGTACTTCAGCTCTCTAGTGATCGGTAATTTGGACCACTTTCCATGGTTACACACTTTCGGGTGTAATTCGGAGTCACCCTAAACAGGCGTCCTATAGTGCCGAAGGACCTGTCTTATCACTTTTAAGATTTGTCGTCAATGAAAGCGTTTTCGTTACTGTGCATGCTGTCCACCCTTCAACCTCGCTCAGCTGAAGAAATCTCTTACATTATTATCATTCTCTTACAGCTTCAAAGACGCTGATATTAAGTTAGAAACGCTAAAAAGTGCTATAAACAGCCCCGCTGACTCCGAGCCAAATCCTGGTTTTTGTTGTTGTGAATTCTCGGCTTTTTAAGCAATTCCTGCTAAATCAACATTGACGAGAATGATAATATTGTAAGAGGTTTCTGCAAATCATCCAGGTTGAAAGGTGGATTGCATGCACAGTCTCAAAAATGCTGACATTCACGATAAATTTTTAAAGAGATATGACAGCATCTTGGGCTCTATGAGGCGCTTGTTCAGGGTGATCAAGATGTTCGCTCAGACATTTTTCGGACGTCTCGTCCTCCACGTTCAAAGAACTTCCTCGAGAAAACGTAGAAATGGCGTCGAATAATGTCAATGACGCCAAGGTGCTGCTCAGGACATTGTTGGGACGTCTCGTGCTACACGTTCAAAGAACTTCCCAGAGAAAAAGTAGAACTGACGTTTACTAATGCCAACGACGTCAAGGTTTTGCTCAGGACATTGTTGGGACGTCTGGTGCTCCACGTTCAATGAACTTCCCGGAGAAAACGTAGAACTGACGTCTATGATTGCCAATGGCGTCAAGGTGTTGCTCAGACATTGTTGGGATGGCTCGCGCTCAACGTTCGAAGAACTTCCCGGAGAAAACGTAGAACTGACATCGATTAATGTCGAAGACGTCAAGGTGTTGCTCAGGACATTGTTGTGACGTCTCGTTCTCGACATTCAAAGAACTTCTCATACAAGACGTCGAACTGACATCGATTACTTTTGAAGACGTCGAGGTAAAGCTTATGACGTTGTCACTACGTCCCGTGTTTGACGTTGTCGGAACCTCTCATGTGAACGTACCAATGACGTCGATAAAAAGTTTGTTAAGAACTTCGACGTCGCCCAACGTCTAGGACCTTATTTCGACGTCATCTCGACGTCTTGTGCTGCCTGGGAATTGTGTTTAATTTCATTGTCATCAACCAAACATATATGTTTTAACATTTGTTCGACAGTTTTTTCGGCTACAGCTCTTCGTCTCCGCTGCAATCTTTGGCTCGTAGAGGTAGGAAGCTTCTACAAGCGACATGAGAACACCTGAGGTGAAGGCAAGGAGACTTCCGGCTTGAAGGTGCACGGCGCCAGCGGTGACCAAAAACGATCAAAACCAAGAGACGCTATTGGACAGAAAGGACAGCTGATTTCGTGCCATCAGCTCTTTCGGTCACCCCTGGTGGCGTTCCAACCAAATTAGACCTCTACTTCCGGCTTCACTAGGCATTTTCTCGATCGTCCGCCTTGACAGGGTAGGTCGCACCTTTCTTGTATGTTTCTCCATGCCCTGCTTGTTACCCCATACCCTTTCTCGTCTGCAACTTGCATCCGTGCAATTTCGGGGTGTCAGTCGTCGTCATGGTTCGCTTGAAAAAAGGTTGCCCTCTGGTACGGGAGGGCCGGAGTACAAAAGAGGTTCGCAGACGTTTTTGGGCACAGTTTCGGCGGTGAGTTTCCACGCTGTGTGAAGTTCCTTAACAAGGAGTGAAACCTCCCAAACAAGCCCCCGAACACAATGGTGTCACCATCCATGCTGACGCTGAACATTTCGGTACTTGACGCCTTCATTGCCTAGCTCCAGCTGTCGACTCGGAGAGCACTGCCGACCTTTATGGACTGCTGCGCCAATAAGACGCCTTTTGTTACCAGACGAACGCCGCAGGTAGAATTTTCAAGTTATTTATTTCTAACTTTTTACGCGGGTAAGTTCGTCCTGTGAATGTTTTATAACGTTAGTGCACATTTTCCGGCCATGTCTGTACAACATTTATCTCAATGATTTGCGAAACCAATTTGTGCGGCCCCTTTTAAGGAGTCAACAATCTATTTGACTCGTTCCGTATATGTTTTAACAAATACTCAAAACGCAAATTAAAACTGAATCAAATTTTGAGTTTTTATATCGTTAAATGTTGTGTTTACTGTAATTAGAAGGCCTTCGCCAGTTCTAGAGGTTACTTATTTTAGCTGGAAACGTTACAGACGCGATGCCACACCATTATCAGAGTCGCAGAGATTTTCTGAAAAAAATATCAATAAATATTACCGAAACCACAAGTTCAGTTTCTGGATACTTGATGTCAGAACCGTCAGAAGTCATTATGTTGAGATTTTTTTCTTCTTTTTTCAACTCCACATTGATTGCTTTAATTCATTTTTTTAGCTTCTATGTTGTGAAAAACTACGCTTATGCAATTCGAGTTATTCAGTTAATAAATATATGTATCAAGCCAATGACAATTCCGTAAATATCTTTTATTGAATCTAACACGGAACTTTACGAACGTAGGTTCTAAGAGGACAAAAGTCGTACTTTTACAAGGCATTAATTTTGGACAAGTCGGCGTTCACGGGTAGAGGCTTCAGTAAACTTATAAGCATGATAACAGGAATTGTTCTTTTATGTAAATATTTAATATCTTAGAGTTTGTAGAATAGGATAACTATACTCCTAGAATTTATTTAATAATTCAAAGAAACAACAACACATTTTGAGGTTTTTTTTTCCTTTTTTTTCAGACAAGCAACAATTAAGGGACATGGGCGGCGCCACAAGGACTCCCTCGGGTAGGAGTTACCTAAGGTTCGCACCCCACTCATTGCGCTTCCAAGGCCTAGGTGGAACATCAAACCACGGAGGTGGTCTCCCTAGTCTAATATAAACAGTTCCTCCTATGTCCGATCACAACCGACGCTACAATACTAGATAGATAATTAAATAGCGCCAAACTTGCATCGTCAAGGCGCCCATCCTTCCTTATGCATTTGCGATACCTTCCTAAACCTCTCACGCACGAAAACAAAAAAAAAACCAGGATTGCGGTGTACTCACTAAGTGCGATTGGTTTAGTCGGTGCTTCCAAACGTCCAAAGGCGGTAGAGTGCAGTCAGGGTGCATTTTTTGGCGTTGCTTGACAGACGCCATCGGATCGTAGCGTGGGTAGTGGTCCGATTTTACTGAAACAAAGTGTAGTTAAAATAATGGTCCGTTGGTAACCGAAAAACTTTTTTTTTATAACTCAAAGCTACTTTAAATAATCCGGAAACACCGCCCTCTAACTTCAATCGTTGTAAACTGGTAAACAGGGTAACTGAGATAAAATGTCAAACTGACAAATCCGAAATTAAATTTCCCGCGCGACCTGATGACCGAAATGGCGAATTTGAGCCTCAACTGTTTTTGTTGCTGCCCAAAAATGAAAACTCGCAACATAATACCTTAACGCTACTTCCAGTTTTTTTTTTTTTTTGCGTCGATAAATTAGGGTAGATGAGAAGACTTGAGCGCGTGGGGACGTGGGAACGCCGAGTTCTGGTTCGAATGATTAGTGGATAGGTCGAAATTTGGCTGCCTTTGTTTCCGTTGCACTCGCCGAACGCGTTCGAATGCGAAAACCAATCTCGAGACGCCAGCTTTACGGGTTCTAACGCATTCGACGGCAACTTGCTATAGCTTACATCTGCAGCACCATTGAAGAAAAGAGGCCGCGAGCGAGTGAGTGGAGAGGTGCTAGTGGTGTTAGCGCACCTGTTGCACTAAATACTTTACCAGGACAATACATTACACTCCACACATCTGAATAAATACGGGGACGCCTAAAGCACCTAGACCTCCCCTGGCGGAGGGGACACCACGCGTCCGAGTGAACGCATGCGCATCGCGCAATCCCACGGGGCCGATGGAGAGGCCTGGGGCCAACGCACCGAAATGCCGGTATCGACGTGTTTCCAGGGCGATAGACGGTGGCAACCTGCCCTCTCGGTTCGAAGGGAGAAACTCCGACACTTCTCGCGTCCAGCAGTTCCTACTACGCAAAAACCGTGACAGTGTCAAAGCCATTAGACTTTCGCGAATCAAGACGTCTTCTATTGTCCAGTATTTGCTTGCACTCCCGCTTCCTCCCCTTTTCGCTCATCACGTGTACTGTCTTTTACAGTGCGACCAGCACAAAGAGGACCTGTACAATCAACCGCACCATGTTCTGTCCGACCTTCATTGCATTTGACAGAATGTCTAAATCATGAAATGTATTTCTGTTTGCCATGATACGACAGAACAATATGACCACCCACCTAACACCGTGTTGATCCACTTTTTGAATGCAAATCAGTTGCAACTCAGCTGGTCATAGATATTACAGGTCCTCGGTAAGCGCCTTCAGTTAAATTGTACCTGATTGATACAGACATGTGCCCTATATTATAATCTACACGGCGGGACCAAGTGTGACCAAGGTACGGACACATCACAGCCTACTGCAATTGGCCAGCTCCGCACCGCTGACCAATCTCAGAAGACGGCGATGACTCGGTCCCTTGCTCCCGCCATGTATAGACTAGTGCCCCAGGTAGCCCAATTCTTATAGATTACGAGGAGGTGGTTTCTGAACTCGGAGGTGGCACCCCATCAGCATCCAAAATGTGCTCAAATGAATCGATATCTGCAGAATTATGTGATCAGGACATCAACTGGAATTTATCATCATGTTCTTCAATTCACTGTAGCACAATTTTGACCTTGTTACATGGAACGTTGCCCTCTTGGAAGATTTAGGATCCGGTGGGCAACACAAGCCACGAACGGGTGTAACTGGTCAGGAGTGATCTTGACATCACGCTCTGTCCTCAGACGAAGTCGCTTCAGTCAGCAACCTTTCACATTACACGCACACGTAGTCAACATACTTATACCAACGTATTCGCGGCATCCCCTATTTACCATCCATATCAGATGATGGTAGACAACGCAGATGACCCGTCTTCTAGGCGCGCGCTTATTTCACAATTTAGGGGTGGTTATAATGTTTTGGCTGCTCCCTGTATGTTTATTTGCATATACATCGCATATTCTTACAACCTCAGCAGCATTAATCCCCAGATAATTCATCCAGTAAAATAGTGCATGGTCTGGGAATTTACAGTGTTCAAGAGTGCCTTAAAAAGCGAGTAATTATTAACGACACTAAGCATTGGAAGGCAGCTTCTGCTTTAGGAAAACGCCCCGATCCGAGTACCGAGAAACTGAGTGCGCACTTTCGTTTTGAAGTAATGCTTTCATTTCAATCTCAGTAATGACTAACATATTAAGTTTTTTAAGCGATTAATGGTATTTAGTTACTTATTGGTAGTAACGTAAATCTACTTGGCAGGGAACATAACATTTCACAGCACCATAAAAAAGCAAATGTGATTGTTAATTTTTTTTTGCCTTCTGCACGTTTAGGTGGAAGGAAACGCGAATATTTTTGTTCCGGATTTATTTAGTGCCTTTTTTTTAATCAGGCTTCACAATTATTTCTTTTTGATACCAAGTATTATCATTTGGATAGACGCATGCAATAGAGTTTGCGAAAATAATATTTACAGTGCAAATGAACATAAAGATAACCGAGGTATATAAATCATATATCGCTGCATCCAAACACTGTATACTCGCTCAGAAAATCTTTTTTTAATATTCATAAGCCATATACCTAATGAGTTGGAGAATCTAAAACAAATTAGCTCCATCTAAGATGAATTAGAGGCAGCTTCTGCCTAAATGAGTACTTATAAATATTCAGTCGGCAGTGAATTTTGTGTCAACAGACGACCAAAGAACATGGCACCGTGCCCGCGCCCCGCAATAGGAATACCAATATTTGCCCCCTGATAGAAAGGATTCACCGTTTCCGTTTATGTGTCTCCCGCCGGAGGTTAGGAAATTTTAATACACTAATGGACGCCGGTCAGCCTATCGAGCTTCTTGTATGTTACGTGACAGATATTTAGTGTAAACAAACATCACAGACATGGAAGCAAAGCTGCATAACTACTTCGAGTTCATCGAGCAATTAGATTTGGAAGTGTCAATTTGGTGCCACGCCGGACCGGTCAAAATGGAAGTCAACATTTAGGAGAATCTGTGAATTCAAGGAAGTGTGTCGAGTGCTGCGACGTTTAAGTTCCTGGATATGAGTGTCACGAGAAAGAAAAATTGAAGGGCATATGTCAACAAAAAAATCATTTATGTCCTCCTGTTAGACGTAGGTAAATATTGATATTTTCAGGTCGTGCATCGGGGCGGTTTGAATGTATATGCCAAATCATTCGAAGTACAATTAGCATGATGGCCCGAAGAAATATAGTGGTCCATTTCTTTACATTTCTCACAATTGATGCCTAATCTAGCAGTGGTCGAACTAGAAATCCGGATGTTTTGAGCTTCGCATTCGAGGGACAACCATGGAATTTCCTACGTTAGTTGCATCATTTTAATAATGATTTAGTACTTACGCCGATGTGCTCGTATCTATTTTGGACAGATTTTTAATTGTTAGGCCCAGGTATTTAACATAAGAACCTCTGAATGCACTAATGTTGAATTTTGTGAATGTAAAGGGGATTTTTCTTTGTGCCATGGTGGAGCAGTAGGGTAATCGGAGCTGCGATTTGTTTTTCACCAAGGTTATTCCGAAAAGAGCACCGATATTGTTTCTCCGAACGTGTCACCGCGGCGCTTCATGATTGAATGCACTGGGAAATACGTAATGTACCTGTAGTCCAAACGAAATGCGTGACTAGGAATGTTTTTCCTGTAGCTATTTTGAGGAACACTAAGGCGAACAACATCAACAAGCTACCGTGACAGAACTCAATAAGCAGCGCTTCTCGTTGTCTGTTTGTTTATGTTCGAGGTCCTGTCAGAGTGACAGTAAACCGACACTCGAACGTGGAGACCATTTTCTAAGAGGGACTGATCCAGAGCACTGCACGGGCCCGGGCTAGCCGGAAGGCCCGAGCCCGGTCCGGCCCGTGGGCCGGACTCGGGCTGGGTAGCACGCATTTACTTGGACCCGGGCCGGGCTCGGACTTGAACAAAAATATTGCCGGGCTGTGCCGGCCCGGGCCGGCCCGGACCTGGGCTGGGCAGTTCTGTGCCGCAAATTCTAAATTGTTGATAACAAAAAGTGCGCTCATTGATTGTTTAGGTTCAATGAAAACCAACAAGCGAAATGCAAAATCACTACTGCGCCGTTAATAAAAAAAAAAGACGTCTTGGACTTCGAAGGTTTTTACATGGATAATAAGAATTGTATTGATTCCACCAGCATAGTGGGAATGTACGGTCAAGAAAACGAGGGCACTCCAGTCGCAGGGTACAACATGAGAGTTTTTCTCCTCAACTTTTCAAACTAAAAAAAAAAAACAGAAGAAAAAGCGTGAGCTTTAGTTTGCACTTTGTGGAGGGGGCCTTAATATGCCACCAAAAATAAGCTAACTACCATAGATAAGTGTATGCATCTAGAGCCTTTGAAGATGCGCTAGCGCGATTGTGATTGTTTCTTCGTACAAAAAAACATAGAGAGGAACGTTCTCTCTGGAACTAAGTGAACAACGAAAAGTACAAAATCTCTTCAGGAAACACATACACTAAATAAACTATTGCCCACTTTTTTTTTCTAAAAATCAATTATGAAGTGCATATTTCGACCATAGTGTTAAAAATACATCGTATAAATCGTGATATTTATCGTGTCAAAAAAAAAAAGCTCGGTCCACGTTTAAAAGAAATTTAAATGAAATATGCTCGTTTTATGCTTAGAAAGTTTTTAGGTTAACACCTGCAAGCTTTTTCGGGCTCATGTATGTAATCTGTCAAGCTCAAGCCGGGCTCAGGCTTATATTTAAAAAAAAATTGTCAGGCTGAGGCCGGGCTCGAGCATGTCTAAAAATTTTGCCTGGCCCGGGCCGGGCCCGGGCAGTGTCTCTTCCAGGCCGGGTCGGGCCGGGCCTAGAATTTATATTTTCTATCAGGTTCGGGCCGGGCCAGGCCGTGCCTCTACCGGGCCGGGTCGGGCCGGGCGGACCCGGCCCGGTAGAGGCTCAGCCGGCCTCAAGCCTGCTCCCGGCTTGAGCCCGGCTTGAGCCGTGCAGTGATTTAGACTGATCTTTGGGACAAAATTGCACGTACTAACTTCATTGCTTAAAAGTGGACGGCAACGAAAACATCTTGAAATTACCCTACTTTATCTCTATTTTCTAAGTTCCTCGGGTGATTCAAGAAATGTTCTATTTATCACGTCTTATGTTGTTTATTTATCGTGGTCCTTGATAAAATTAACGAAAAAAAAACTTTATTATACGCCCTTTTGTCTTGTGCATTTTAATTTTGTCTGTGAAGGGTTTTTGATATAATTAAGATTCAAGGCTGGCGTTTTACATGGGAAAGGAAAACAACATCATTTAGTAAAATTTGTTGCCAACAAATATGGTTCCGCAACATTGAGATCGTGCTTGGCTCTGAAGTACAGTGCGTAAAGCTTCTCAATTTTAAGCTTTACAAGTTTGACTTTGGAATAATTACGCTGGTGATCTAAATGCTGTTTTTTCCCTCGTATTTCAAATTATAAATAGTAAGTAGCCGGCAAAAAAAAAATTGCGATATTTATATTTTTTTTTTTTTTTTTACGAGGAAATTAGAAAACATTGCAATCGTAACCGTTCCTATCACTCCTTCGACTGGCGAGGATATCTTTCGGTTGCGTCGTTCCGTGGTTCATTCGCATACGTCAGCGGCACTTACGCGAGGTTGCGAAGCAATTGCTCCTGACGTGCGCGATATATTTTAAATACAACATGCATTGAGACTTTACATATGTGAAACGTCTTCTTTTCTGTTTGTTATTTTGTTACTTTTATCAGGAATTACAGGGAGGTCGAGCTGCAATAGCGTACAGTGGTAAGCGCCTCCTACTCCAGCTTCGCTCTAAGTTTGAATATTTTAATGATTTGGATGACGAAGAAGAAGCCCAGCTTATTGGCTGTGTAATCAGGAATGTAGAAACGTGCCCTTGATTAGATTATTTTAAAACACTCATTATTTCGACACCGTAACCATGGAATGTGACGACGGACGGGAGAAGCACAGAGAAAAAGCATCGTGTTTTTCGTTCCTTTTTTTGGGCACTCCGCATCAGAATGTCCGACTGGCTCGCA
This sequence comes from Ixodes ricinus, assembly GCA_037355805.1. Lineage (NCBI taxonomy): Eukaryota > Metazoa > Arthropoda > Arachnida > Ixodida > Ixodidae > Ixodes > Ixodes ricinus. The sequence continues at coordinate 131,280 of JAZHYW010010965.1, read as the reverse complement.
TATACAGGGGGCTATGTCGTATCCTTCTGCGCAGAGGCAGACAAAACATTGTATATTCCCCGTCTAGCATTTTTAGGAAGTCTGCGCAATGAGAGTTTTTTTAATTTTTGTACTCAGCATACAAACATTCTCACATCTAGCACCTTCAGCAGCTTTAGCTTCAGCGGCTTAGAGGACTTATACTTTCTTAAACAAGAAAACAAAAACAAAAAATGAAAGCCGTTTACAACTCCCTTTAATGCCGAATCAGAGCGCAGCTCTTGAGGAGGAGGATGGAAGGGTACTGAGGGGAGGGTTTACCCCTCCTGCCTCCTCGTCATCATGTGTGACCCCCTGGATGACGTGGATGACATGACCCCCGTGACGTCACGGGTGTCACGTGACCTCAGGGGAGGGGGGGGTCATGTGACATCCCCCCATAAGGTCACGCGACTCACGGTTACGCCGACGCCGACGGCGACGGCGACGCCGCTCAAGCCGGAAACGGGCGCCTAAGAGCAGCGCTCTAGAAACTTCCGGTAGGCTTATCGCTACATTGTTACGCGATGGCTTAAACACTTGCTGGCAACGATTCTAAACATTTGGGTATATTGCACTTCTTCAGAGGGGCATCTAAATGGCTTCATAATTGAAATGATTGGTGCTACAACATTACGTGAAAATAATTAGTATCTTCATCATTAACTTCAAACCATACGTTTTCTTTTAGGTGTGTTCGCTCCTAAATTACCCAGCATGCAATGTAATGCTTATATAGTAAATGCAGTATTCTATGCTGCTAGGTTGTGAATTGTCAAGAAATACTATTTTTGTATAAATTGTTTTTAAATATTTGCACAAACTTTTAGCAGTTTTTATCACTTTAATAACACAATTACATGATTACTCTACCTTTATGGTTATATCACCATGCTTCTGATTCCCAATTAGCTTGTTAATTTACTCTCAATTAAGATACTTTGTATTATTCTGCCCTTAAGATTTCGTTCGCAAGACGCGGTTTCAAATGGCAGCCACAGCAGTTTTGCATCTAGGCGGGTGAAACTAAAGCAGCCATGCCGGTTTAGGCTACATTTGTTGTTTAAACACACTTGGTTCTTGAACAAGAAAATAGGCATAACTTTTCTATGCTTATTTTTCACCTTTGTGGCCGGCTAGATGAGTTTCAGGTTTGAAACTTTAGCTCGTCTGCATCTTGCCTTTTTGATCGATCTTTTAATAAATGCGATTTTGCCTTTTGCCTCAATAAATGATCAACCTGAAACAATAACAGGTGGTCCTATTGTTTTCTAAAAGTCTTCTTTATTATCACTTTGAAACTAATTTTCTCCCCTTTAAATATGCTCACTATATAGCTGGTTCAGAAATGTCTGCAAAGTTGAACCCGACGCTCGTCAATGACCTATAACAATCCGCTTACTAAGCCCTAGCTTGAGTCACACATTAGCATTCGCTTTAATATTATATTTTGGTTACTTTCACCTATTTCCACACAGTCAATTCTAGTGAAAATATTATATTCTTGTAAGGTTAAAACTTTATTGTTTGGCTTCCAGTGCTATGAGTTTTCAAAGAAATTAGTGAAGCTACGTTTTCTTTTTGGCGATTGAGCTCTTTTTACTTACTCCCCTGAAACTACGAAGATTATACACCAGCAAATACATTATGTTAAGGTATTTATCACTGGCGTCTGGTATTGCTAATCCCAATAACAGTGGTGTGGTGAAGACATGATACTAAACCTGGAGGTTCGAATAAAGGCAGTTATCTCCCAAAACGCAAAAACAGGTTAGGCAAATGTATATCCATTTAATATCAACCACGTCGATGGTCAATAAAACGTAAAAACTAAGTGTTTCAATGTTTAGAATAATGTTTTGCAATATATTATTAAAAATTACCTTATATATTAGAGTAAGATATGTGTCCTTAGTAGCAATCACCAACATATGATAAATATATGCCACTCATAACTTGTATTCTTTTTTCGTTTTATAAGGACGGATATTTTTTTTTCAAAATCGTAAACCGCTTGTAAGACACAGCATTATAAATTTATTGTTTGCTCTAGGATGACAGTTTTTTTATTTTTCACAAATTACTAAAATGTATAGCATTTATATGTTTACCTACAAGCATACGTTCCTGTTGTTTCCTTTATCAAGACACATAGTAGTTGGCTGAACTAATGCAAGTCTTTAACTGAGGTTGGAAGTTGAGATACAAATAAAATCAAGATTTCAGCTCATAAATTCGTGCGGCATTTTACTTTTTTTTCTCTAAAGTTCATTTCGTCATTTATTTTGAAAGAAAGTTTCGTAAATTTTCGCGTCAGAGCAACCAACGTGCTTGTTTCGAAAAAGTCTCAAAAACCCAGTCGAAAAGCTTGTTGCGATTCCAAATAAAACGACCCCATACCATTTAACAAAGTGCTTTATTCGAGGTAATCGGGTGATATGTGTAATACTTTGTAGATGCGCTAAATGCGTAGAGGGATATTACGAATTAGCGCTTTCTACACATGATCCGTCGGATATTGAAAGAAACGCTAGTTCGCGAGATATGTATACGGCAGGGTGTAAGATAGACAGGTGGAGAAACGGCCCATAGAAGCCTACCGCAGCGCCGTGACCGGATTGTGTACTCGTCTGCTTGCGGGTACCCCCGATTTGCGACAGATGGCGCTGCGGCGAGGGGAAAAATCGGAATCGGATTTGCATGGAACTCTATGGGAGAGTGCGCAAAATAAACCGAGAGCACGACAGTCTTCCATTGAAGATCCACGAGAAACCATCTCCGTCAGTTTAGCCGGTCGCCCCCGGTCGCCCCAGCCGGTCGCCGGTCGCCACCGGTCGTCACCGGTCGCCCGGAGTGAGAGTTCGCGGTGCTCCACATAGATGGCGCCACAGAAAAAGAGAAAACCGAGGGGGACACAATCCGGTCGCTCATTTGGCTCTCGTTTCCCCACCTGTCTATCTTACACCCTGGTATACGGTGTTCTATATAGTGAGGCTTGTTAAACATATGACTGAAAATGTTGGCGCCTTCCCGTGGCAACCTTCATCAAAGGTTTATTTCAGTAGAGCTTTTATATTTGGTTTAATTTAAAGGCGTAGTTTCGTGCCAGAAAATATTTTAGGAACATCCTGGGAAAGGTTTAGAACGGACGCCGAAGCAGACGACACAGTTCCTAATTTACATTTGCCGCTCGTATAACCAGAGGTGACAGGAAACCCAACATATGGCAGAACCGTCGGCTCTCACCGGTTCAGCTCAGACGGTCGCATGGTTGATATCGAAAAGAACTGTAAATCCTCCATATGGCAGCTCTCACATTGAGACCAATGTATTTTCTTGATCGGCATGATATGCGCATACGTCCGGAGCAATAGTCGTGTTTTTATTTCAAGGTACAAAATCAAAGTTGTCGTAAATCGTAATATTTAAGATTTAGTGAAAATAATAAAATGGTAACTTAGAAAAAACTTTGTTGCATGATGTCGTTTATAATGCTCTAGTACGTAAAAGTAATATTTTTAATGTTTTTAGTGGTAGCGATGATCTTCCGACCTTAAAATATATTATCTGAAAAATATGAGCTTTTTAAAAATGTTTTTAAATAACCAAAATCCTTAACTGAGAAATTTGTTGTGCCACAACTTGAAGAAACGACAGCGGTTCTTACAAGAACTGCACCGTCAAATTAAAAAAAAATAATAATCATTCTCAGTTGTTAGTCTTCGTCTCCACAAAGGAGCCTACCGCAATCATATAGTAAATAAAAATAAGGTTGCTTTTCGGCACTTTAGAGAAAAGATCTTATAATTAATATTATTTTTATTCTTGAGTTTGGTTGAGCGAAAGCACCTTCGGGTAGAGATAATATCTGCCCAATGCCGCCATCCCATCGTTTGAACAGGTGTTGTACGCGTGTTAATGCATGACGCACATCCTATGCACGGCTGTAGAGTACATGTGGCAGTTCACTATGTGAGGCAAGTTCAATGCTTCAGTTTAACTGTACTAGGCCGGATGGGAGTGTCTCCAATTAAAGTTATTCGTTTACGTCCATTCGTCCCCCAGTGTACACAGAAATCCAATAGCGGCGACATCCGGCGGAAGCTTCTCAAAGAGTGAAGCGGTTTAACAGCAACTTAACCTCAAAATAGAGTCTACGATGCACATGAAACACAACGTTTTACATGATCACGTTAAAGTCCTGAGTGCCTCATTGTAAATTTAATTTTTTGACTCGTCATTGCTGCTATATAGGCACTCAATATTTACGAAGTACCAAGTATTCCGGGCTTCGTTTGGAAACTGCGTTGCGCGCTGAAATATATGGTTATAATTTGTCTAGCTAAATAAGGTACCTTTGAGAGCAACAACACTTCGGCGATCCTCGTGCTTGAAATTATATTTGCCAGTTATCTGATGCTCCAACTGAAATCGCAAGAAGCGGCTTTACGTTCTATAGAAATTATAGAATATTCCGCGGAAGAGCAAAACAAGATCGCTAAAAGATCCTGACACCACATCTAAAACTTTGACGGTCAAATATTAACTGTACTAACCAGCAATACGACGGGGCCTCCAGGGAAATCAAAAATGAGGGCCAATACCCTAAAGATAGCCTATTTAGTCGCTCTTGTTATTCTCTGACAACCTTTTTTCCATCAATAGTACCCTAACGGACAAACTTGGCAGATAGATAGAGAGATAGATAGATAGAAACTTTATTAAAAAATGATGGTGGGGATGACTCAGCCGCCTCGGTCCAGGCAGCCGCTGAGGGCCTTGTTGATGTGGGCCGCCAGTTCCCGTTGTTGTTCGAGGCTGACCGCAAGAGCCAGCCACTCCCGGGTGTAAGTGTGTGGTTAAGCCGGGTTATGGGGGAAACTTGGCAGAGCTTACTCTCGAGCGGCCAAACAAGTCGTTGTTCTCCTTTTGCAAACTATGTTTATAGACTACTTAATACAGACAAACAGTGAGAGGTATACATACGTACCTCTAGCAATTTATTGATTGTTCAGCGATCCTATGACTACACGTTTTAGGCGCGTTATTTTTCTTACCCGCTCTTTCTTCATTAAAGTGAATGTAAACAGTTCCGTGAGCTCAATTTGATTATTTATTTATTTTACACTAACTCCATGGAATGCCCTGCGCCGGGAAAGTAAATTGTTTCATAATCACTGCCATAACTATTTATTGTGTTCTGCGGGAACACTAGAACTACAAGAGTGTTTAACCTCTTGAGTATGCGTTAGGGTAGCAACGTCAGTCTGGGGAGTGTAAACAGGGCAACATATTTGGGCAGAGTAAATATTTACTTAAGAGATATCACCACAAGAATTCCTAGTATGCCTAGCTTGTGTTTTCGACGTAAAGAAATACACATATAAAAACATAACATGACACACTATTTAATAATTGTTCTCACACTGTATGCAATAAATCCATCGATTTTAATTTAATCACAAATTTTAGATACGTACACATTCATGCATAAATCACTATGTAACTTCATGTGACTCGTAGACATGATCGCGACACAGCTTCTTCAGAATGTTTACCCATAGGGAATCTCAACACAAAATGTTTGATTATCCTTACTGGTTCGGGAACATCTTAAAAAAATTGTAGTTGGGCAAGTTTGTACGTCTTGAATTCGAAAAGAGCCAAACAAAAAAACAGGTACAAGAGGAATAATTAGACGAAAGGATGTGCTGCGGTCAGCTCAATATTTATTTGGAAAAGATGTACATATATAGAAACTCCCAAGCAAATCATTCACTCATGCATACGTTAAGAGTTGTGTATTGCGCTACCCGACTAAAAACGTACATACTTTGCCTTCACAATTTTGTGCAACCGCAGGTTTGATTTCCTCAAACACAGAAATAGCCCTTAAGTTGTGCATGGAAACCCTAAGCATGACAACAATATGCTGATCGATGAAAGACGGTATCGATTGCTGAGCATTATTATTTTAGGTACAGGATAAAATAAAAACCATATTTTATATACTTGACTAAAATAATGTTAGAATAATCTTAAACACATAAATTAATTTTTGACTCAAGTTTTAAACATCGAAATAAAACAGAAATTCCTAATTAAGATTTTTTTAAATAAACGATTTTGTCAATAAGTTATAAAAATTAGTGACATCTTGTATGTAGAACTTCATGATAACAGATTTCAGCATGGATAACGATCAGAATGCCTTCTTCAAACGATCATGCCGAAGTTGAGATTATTCCTAAGCTTCCTTCTACTGCTTCACCTTATTTAGTTTTAGTTTGTTCTATTGAGTGAACGTCGACCGGACAAAACATATATAAAATAACAACCAAACAACGAAGTTAAAAAATAAAATGTCCAGAGGTTTGCGCTAAACATAAATTTTCTTAGGAGCACCCTCGCTAAATTACAAATTTTAAAAACAAAATGAAAGACGTTCACAATTGCCGAATTAGAGCGCAGCTCTTGAGGAGGAGGACGGAGGGTACGGAGTGGAGGATATGCCCCTCCTCCGCTTATGGTCAAGAGGTCCAATGCGCCAAGAGGACCAACGCGTCAAGCGATCCAATAGTCACGTGGCAGCCGAGTCAAGAGGTCCAACGCGTCAAGAGATCCTATATCGGTCAAGAGATCCAATATCGGTCAAGAGGTCCAACGAGTCAAGAGGTCTAACGCGTCAAGAGATCTAAAATGGGTCGAGAGGTCCAATACGGGTCAAGAGGTCCAACGCGTCAAGATATCTAAAATGGTTTGAGAGGTCCAACGAGTCAAAAGATCCAACGAGCCTGGAGATCTAACGTTGGACCTCTCAGCTCGTTGGACCTTTAGACGCGCTATGTGATCGATTCCGACACAGAGGGGGGGGGGGGATGATGAGGGCGAAAAAATAAAATGAGAGCAAAACGATACCAATCAAGCAATATTGGGGAGTTTTTGTAGACTCTCCGAATGCCCCCGTAACGGTGCCCGATAACCAAACGATGCACGCTCAAAGGCGCCGGAGGAGTATCGTTATTGGTGTTATCGGGACGGTCTACTAAAACTGCCTACTCGTAGCCTGGATGAAAAACACAAACAAACAAGGAAACGGGATTTTTTTTTTTTTAGATTTCATGTGGTGTGGTACAAGCGCTACCGCTAAGATGCACTTTTAAAAGCCACGCGCTAGCTACTGTGCCTTTGCTTCTGCTGCACGCAACTTGTGAGATGCAGTATTGTTTTCGGCCGCGGTTGATTGTGCTAGCTGTCACGCCGACATCGACGCCCGCGAAACCAGTTATTGTTCCCTTCTGTTTATTTCTACAGTTATTAACAGCCTCCTTTCCTGTCATTCGTGAGAATATTGTAGCGGTAAGTGGTTGTCGCATTTAGATTTACAGGATGGAAAATTGACCTCTAACTTATTCTTCAGAACCTCTTCAGCTTACTTTAGATGAATTACTGTAACCTATCAAAATAGTCTTTCAATTCTTTTTGTCGATCGTGCTGGTTCCGCTGGCTATCAAGGGCTGTTAGTGACTATCACTGGCTGTTTCAACTATTTCGGTGCGTTTGGGAAACATGGGTTCCACATCGGTGTTCGTGACAACTGGATAGACACTACTAGTCAGAATGTTGTGGTTTTTATCATTAATTATTAAGTCGGGGTAGTGTTTGGCAACATATTCTGGGGTTGTGATAGGTCATTGACTACATTACACCACATTATTAAATATACTTGTGAACCACAAAGGACTTCGGGAAGATAAGTGTCTGCATTCTAATACACATTTGTTTTGTGTTTTTTTTAGCATTTTTTAATTTTTGGTACATCGAGGCTTTTCTTAGAGACATAACACGCCCCAGCGACATTGTCACGAATGACTAATAATTAGGCGGTGACTTAACTGGAGAAACTAAATGTTTAATGGGGGCGAACGTGTGCCCAAAAGAAAATAGAAAAAGGCTAGCGTCGCAGGCGTTGATGGCGGCGAAATGGCAGGGTCGAACGCTTGGGCGAGACTAACTCCGGCTCGCCACGCGGAGCCCCTTATGCAGATGCGTAGGCTTCTGGAACAATCAGTGTAGAAATTTCGGCGCCTTCAACGTTCAAACCTCGAGTAAGCAACAGGGTTTTCGAATTTACCAGAACGCGACATTACAGAAAAAAACAAAAAGTTTGGCAAGGCATCCAACATCGGCTTTTCGCGTGGGAGGCAAACCCGATAACGGTCGTACTACCTACTTGGCCAGCTGCGAGCGCGGCAATATATGCTACCAGCTTGCGTTTTACTCTGACCTTGAAAGAGATCACCAAAACATGTTTTTTGTCTCCCTTTGCTCCGAACTTATTACAAACAGGTTTCTAAGCATAAAACTGATTGAAAGAATAGTATTGTTCTGGGGTTCAACCTGGCTTGGGGCCAGCACATCCATCGTGCCATTACATCCATCGAGCAAATACGTCCAATTTCGTGCCATTACATCCATCGTGCCAGTACATCCATAGTGCAAGTACATCCATAATGCCAGTAGATCCAATTTGGGCCAGTTCGTCCAACGTGCAACCACATCCAACGTGCCTTTAGATCCATCGTGCCATTACATCCACCGCGCCATCACATCCATGGAGCAACTTCATCCAAAGCATGTCATTACATCCATCGTGCCGTCACATCCATCGTGTTATCACATCCATCAAGCAGCTCCGTCCAAGAACGTGCCATTGCACGCATCAATTACGCAGATTTTATACGCTACACCTTTCGTTTCTCTTTTTCTTAAAAGCTACTTCCGACATTTGCGTTTGCTTAGGAACGACTGCGTTGCGACCACTTGTGACGGTGCGAGCTCACACATGTGCGTTGACTCCACATTGGCTCGTCGTGAGGATCGTCTTTGGTTGCAACCACGCAGCAGCAAACGAGACATATATTTTCCAATATTTCCCATTATTTCAGGAGTTATATGCCAAATTAAATGCACAAAAGCAAGTAAAATGACCTTTCGTGCGTCATGCACTTTGTGCGGCCCTCGGCCTCACCGAAGCCACACGCGCGTCGTCGGCTCGTCATGTCGCTTGAGTTGCCAAGCCTCGTTGCATCGAATCTTCAGGGAGCCTCACCCAGTCCTGATCACTTTACCAGATTTAATGGAGCTCGAACTTCAAATTGTCAAGAGGGGTAGAAAGCATGGGTGTCATGCCATATGGAGACACTCCGCGAACCCGTCTCGAAGGTGTTTGGGGCCCGACGTGGCCGTCGTATGCCCGCTTTGCGTATGCGCCACCACTTCCTCCGCTGGGAGACGACCCTGTTGACGAGGCGTTATTTTCGATGTTATGTGTTTCCACACTTACCAAACTATAGTTGCTGCACTTTAACTCTCATAATTAACTCATTATACACAAGTTTATTTTCGCGGGCTCGACATTTCGCGAAGTGCCGGTTTCGGGAATATTTCGCGGGCAGAAAGTTTCATGAACGGGAGATATACACGATGTATTCGTATTAATGGGGTGACTTATTCGTGTGACCAATTTTTCGTGAATTTGATCAAATCGCGAAATTCTCAAAAATTAGGTTTTTGCAAATATTAGGTCATCGCGAAAATGAAGTCGTTTACAGTAAACTACTTTAATAGAGGACTGGGACGGTGCACATAATCTTACTTTTTATTGCGCTTTCTGACAAGAAAAATAAAAGTTTGAATGCCTAGTCGAATTTAATTGTGATTCACTAATGTTCTGTGGCTTACCCCTTGTTTGCCGAGGCTCCCGATCCAATAAGAATGTGAATAACACAAAAAAGTAATTAGCTTAAAATTGGCTTAAATATAATTGCGACCTACGGCGGCCATCTTGGCTTCTATGGATGTACTAGCACGATGGATGTAATGGCACGCTAAGCATGATAACAGGAAGGGCGAGCAATTACATCCACCGAGTCACTACATCCAACGAGCCACTACATCCAACAAGCAACTACATCCATCGAGCAGCTACATCCATACGCATGTCATTACATTCATCGAGCCCGTACATCCACCGAGCCATTACATCCATCGATGGATGTAATGGCTCGGTGGATGTACTGGCTCGATGGATGTGCTAACACGTAATCGTTCAACCTCAGTGGGGTTCGTGGAAAAAGATAACATGGTAATGTTGCAAATAAGCCTTTTGTTTGGTTTGCACCTGCTGACCTAGACGGTTCCTTTAAGTTGATATGTTGCTGACCTCGTGGGGGCGTAGTTGTGTGGGTGTCCCCGGGATTTTTCTTTTCTTGCATTTTGTGTTAGTATCAGTTCGCGTTTAGGAAAGGAGCTGATTGTCTCATCGTCTTATGTTTTCGTAGTGGCTATGGGGCACTGTGTAAATGCCGGTTTAACGTTAAAAAGCGCTTCGTCCGCTTGCATTTTTTTTTTGTAAAAGAGTAATTATGATCTTCTTAGATTGGTAGCTTGCGCCGTCTCAAGAGACATTTTTTATCATAAAACCTGCACCGCTTAAACGGAAACGAATACACGAACAAAAAAGGGACACACAAAATGACAAGGACGGCGCTGACTTTCTTTTCCTCCTCCCTCCCCCCTCCCACCCCCCACCCCTACGATAATGCCCGTAAAACGCAATAAGCATTCTGTGAAAAAAAAATTAACCTTTGCACCATTCTTAGACCTTCCGATTCCAAACCTAACACGCAGCAGCCCTGTATTAAGAGTTAAAACATCGCATGGGTCAAGGTGTGCGGTCCGACGCAAAACGCTTATGGTCAAAACATCCACCGGGTCACAGCATCCATTAGGTGACGTGACACAAGAATGAAAACATCCAACGCGACAAGACATCCTTCCAAGTCGAAACATCCGTAAGGTCAAAACGTCCATTGATTCAGAACATCCACACGTGTCAGAACATCCATAGAGTCAAAACGTCCATCGAGTCAGAACATCCATCCGTAGGCTTGAAAGCCAGGGACCTTGAAAAGTTAGAACATTTTTATAATGTTTGTTGAGTCACTCTTGTACAGATAGCTATCATATCGTTTTTCATTTTTCTCTATAAGGTTGTATGCGCGGATGTATGCATGGTGTTACGAATTGTGGGCATGATTTTGTTTTGTACTTAAGTGCCTCATACAAAGATTTCCGTTGTCTGGAAACACAAATAGCCAAATAAATAAATAGATAAATAACTTATAACATAACGCTTGTAATTTGCCCAATTAACGAAATATTTTGAACGCTTCTGGTTTTTGAACATAGTCGTCAAACACATCTGGGGCCAGTTGTAAGAACGATCGACCACACACCACCATCATGGTGGAAGGGTGGCATAACTGACTGCACAGCTGGCTGACGAGTCATCAGTTTCTGCAAGTTATCCAGCAGTCCTCGCAAAATAGGATACTCTTAAATCCCCTTGCGGTGGCGTCTGCACCGGCCGTTCAGGTGACTAGACGTAACAAGCGGCTGCAGTAGGAGATGGCCTTGTTTCCGTGCTACTTGGCGACTGCAGGTACGACATTTAAAACGTGCTCAACTACTTTGACAGGATTTGAAGGACTAGAGTTTTTCATAGAATAAACCGGCTAGTACGTAAGCCGGCTTGCCTGAAAACGAGTTTTTTTTATTGATGTATGCTTGTGCACAATAAACAGTTTTGAATGCCTCGGGAAGTGCTGGCGTTTTACTCAACGACCTTTCGTAAAATATCGTAGCGTCGAATCTCGGAGTGAAAGTTGGGGCACAAAATATACCCCGTTAACCACTTGGCCTACAGTAAGGTGGACGCGCTGTGGAAGCCATATTTTCGCCAGTGCAACCAGTGGCAGGCTTCTTCCTTGACATCGTACTCCGGGCGTGAGCATATACGGAGATAGGGGCGATCACGTGGTGTGACGCCGACAGGTCTTACGAGTGCTTCCTAAATAAGTTACATCCCTGTCGGCTTCTCTCCAACAGGCGTTCAAACCCGATGCTTCACCACACAACATGCACGTACGGCTACGTAGCGCCGCCTGGCGGACGTTAGTTTCTTTCTATTCTCATAGCATGTTGTATTTACATTATTATTGAAGATATATCACATAAGTATATGTTTTTTAACAACATGTGGAACATTGTTCTGGATGTGACCGCTCTGATTCAAACGAGTTTCGCTGAGACAAAATACGAAACTACGAAACAAGCACGGCCAGGCTTCGCTTTTGCAGCGCGTACGCGGACAACGCTTGGCCGCTTGACCATCTGCTTTGGCGGCAGTTTGGGGCTTTGGCGGTCACCCTGAATCGCGCGCACAGAAATAGTTGGCGCCGGCTCGTGTGCGGGCGAAAAGGTAGGAAAATACGAAGTAATATTCCGTTAAAAAACGGCGAGCTGGTCCCGAGCTGTCACTCAAAGACGTTTAGATTTCTTGCTGTCGGTGCTACTCAGGCGACATCATTGAACCATTGAATCTCCTACAGAAGAGATGGTTGGCTTCACTACACCGCAGGTTTGTACGCCTAGGTGGCTCAACCGCACGGCAACCACAAGTACTATTTGCCCTCTCCCTACCGCTTGCCGGCGCTCGGAGCTGACAGGCATAATGTAACTTATATAGGAGGCACTGGTCTAACGATCGCGCAGTTTCTTTTGCACTGTCAGCTTCGGTAAAGAGAGTGCAGTGTGATGAACTATGACTGGGCATTTGCCCCTACACATATATTTGCAGCCCTTCCGCGGCCTTCCGTGCGCTTGTTTCTCCAACGTCTGCCTCTCGTTGAGCCACTACTTTGGCTTCCCGAGCTTACGCTACTGTTGCATGATTCCCAATTATTTGCTCGGCTTTAGCATAGGACATTATTAGAGGTTGATGGAGCCCACTCCCGAGCTTGACGATTTTTCCCGGACCCCGTGTTTGCTCCGCTTATGGTGTCATACTTCGTACTATCACGGACGCTACTCAGATCCCGTCGCCCGCTTTGCTGGTCCTCCGCATGTGACATGTACTATGTTCGAAGTGGTAAAGGGAAATATAAATATTTCATTCTTTTTAATTCTTAATTAGGCGTTCAGTTGAAATATATTGCTGAAATTCCTTCTCCCACATATATCTAAAACTATATGTTATTTTAAAACCTCGTGGCAACATACCATTCGCATACCTGCATGCTAACGAATATTTTATACGCAGTAAGCTTCATTATATCGTTCTCAAGCATACAATGCGCTCAACGCATTATCGAACCGTCCCCGCTGCGCATGCCTATTCCTCCTGGGTTGAATACAGAGCGGAACACTAGAAGCTGTTTTCACTAGCTCTGATAAGATACTACAGTGGCAGGGTGTACAGCATCACTAAACAGTGTACTGTACACTAGAAATTTACAAAACCGAAAGTAGAAATATTCCACCCTTTCCCTGCGCTTGGCTTTATTTCCTGAAAATGCGTAAACATTGTTCGTCTCTTTGTAATTTGTATAGGTTTGTTGAGGAAGATATAACCTTTGCTTATCATATTTTTAAAAGTCGGTTGCGCAAAAAGATAATCATTTCAAGTAAAATAGATCTTACACACCACAATGAAACTTCATATATCTGAATAGGAACTTGGATCGCGTCAAAACGTTCAACGAGTCGGAACAACCATCTGTGTGAGAAGATACAATGAGCCGAAACGTCCAACGAGTCAAAACATTCATCCGGGTCTGAACATCCAACGCGTCAAAACGTCCAACGAGTCACAGCAATCACCAAAGGCAGAACATTCAACGCGTCAAAATGTCCGAGTCAAAACATCCACGAATAGATGTTTTCATTCGATGGATGTTTTGACGCGTTGGATGTTCTGACTCGGATTCGACGGAAAGCGGACATGAAGATACTTACTCCGTGCATTTTTCTCCTTTCCTATTCTTTATTTTTTGTACCGTATTTTTTTTTGATAAACAGCCCACACCCTCTTCCGAATAATCGATCGCATGGAGAGTCAAGAGATCCATTGCGAGTCAAGAGGTCCAACGAGTAAAGGGATCCAACGAGTCAAGAGGTCCAATATTGGATATCTTTTCTCGCTGGACCTCTTGACTCTCTTGAACCTCATGACTCGGAATTCCTCTCTGTACACTCCCTCCTCCTCTCCTGCCTCCTTACCATTTTGGGGAAAACTTTTGCTAAATTTTCCGCTAAATTATGCGAAAACTTTACCGCTAATGTATCGGGAAAATAGTCCCGCTATATTTAGTGAGACATTTACCGAGACTTTTCCGCTAAATGTAGTGAAAGATTTGGACCTCCCCCCCCCCTGTTCCCCCCTCTAGAGCCAATCCTCTCTGACTCGAAAACATAGAGAAAATCGCCGTCACGGCGCGCATTAGTTCTTGGACTTCTTCTGCGCCCAACGCTAAAGCTGGGGACTCCAGCGATGTTGCAGCATTCGCTTGTCCACACGCGCCCTCTCCCGCGTCCGAGTTTATGTCCAACACTGCCTGGGTTGTGGTCTCGGGAGTGACGGCCTTATTCCTAAACCTGGACATGGCGGCAAAATATTAACGACACTATTATCCAGCGGAGTGAAAATGCGTAAACAGACCAAAGGAAACCAAAGGTCAGAAATTGAGATTCGTGGGACCCACCGCGATCGAACAGGAACAATGGCGGACTGGTTTTCTTCTTATTGGGTCTCCAAAAGTCTGATCGGGCAGCGCCTGATTGGGCGTCATTACCGCCCGATCTGGCCGAGCTCCGTTCGGCCCCGAGGAAATCACATGGAGAAGCGCTACGATCAGAATAGGCTTAAGGGTACTCAGTGCTTTTTGCAGATTGAGGTCAAGCTGGTGGGGACAAGCAGTCTAAGCTTTCTTCGCCTCTTGGCCCGGTTTCGTCCCTGCGCGACCTGGCTGTCGCGCGGCTCTGCCTAATGGCGCTGTTCCCAGACCCGTTCGCCGTACCACCCGGTTCCTGTGTCGCCTGGCTGCCGCGCTTCTCCGCCCTCGATGTCCTGCTCCAATCTCATTATTTCTGTTTCCCCTCGTTCTGCGACTAGGCAGGACCAGGCAGGGCCATGCCAGGACAGGAACCGAAGGACTACTGCAGGCAGGAACATCAGGAGACGGCACGGTGTCTTTCGATAAACTCTGTTAACTACATATGTACAGAAGTAATTACATCACCAGGTAACGCAGTCTCGCAGCCGCCTTCTGCTCCTTTAAAGGGACACTTGGCCCACCTCCCCGTCAGGGAGGGAGTCTCCGCAATAATACCCGCAGCTAATGGTAGCAAAGCGTTCATTCCCTGAGCCCGACCCCGCCCTGGTTTCTTTACCTCGCACACACACCCAACTCGCACCAGCAGACGTCCTTGAACATGGTGGCTTGCCACTCCTGGGCCACCACGCTCATCATCAGGTTTGGACCGAAGAATAGATGGCCTCCGAAGACAAGAGATATTCCGGCTGGTACCTAGAATGTTATTCGCTAGAAGAGGCTTAACTCGTGGACCCTGTCAGCGGGAAAAGGCCGGCTCAACCTCCCGTCCGAGTGTCGCGCCATCAACACGGCGCCGGCGCGGCGTAGTGAGTCATTAGTGGCTCAGACGGCCGGTCGCCGACTGTCAATGCGATGACACCCCCCACTCGGGGGAGGGGGGATGAGAGGGGGACGAGGGGAAGGAACATGACCCCACGAAGGCCTATCATGACGCCAAGCACATCGCTTTCGGCCTCCTCTTCCTTGTTTTGTCGCTGCTGTTTTGGCGGCCCCGTCACTGCCCGTATGCCATGCTGCTCTTCGACAAAATTTGCAAGAACTGCGCGTGCTTTCTTATCCGATTCATAGGGACGGGTTGTTTACCAGCTCTGTCACCTCGTCGGGCATACTTTTTGTTCTCACACAAATATTATCGTGACACATTTCTGATAGGTCGACCAAGATATAACTGAACGGCGTTTCACATGCGTCGGAATATATACGAGAAAGAACGCTTACTGGTTTTCCCCCAAACAGCTGTCATGATAGCACCCAGACTTTGTCGGCAACTCTGACTGACCTGAATATGATTAGAGTCGTCGAGTTTAGGCTGACTGTTCGAAAGTACGATTCTTGAAGAGTCATGTTCTCAGTGAAGAAAATGACGGATGCGTTTTATATGTGAGCGGTTTTTCTAAAAAGGTCGCAGATGGTTTTCCGGTTTATTAGATTTGCCAGAAACAAGTGGTAGAAAAAAAAGGAGTCAGTTGGTTCTGGCGTTTAATTTCGGGGGATCTCCTCGTTGAATACAACGTTTGGGTTATCTTCGAGAGCAAGGTTGCTCGTCATCGTAGACGTAATATACAAAGTACAGCTCTGTATCAAACATTTCTTTCCTAAAGAGTACCTATTTCTGAATACATTGGATTTTTCCTGATTTCGAAGGACCACTCCTAACGAAAAGCCCAGTACAATGTTTTGCTATGTGGATTATGGAACTGGAAATCTATCTGGATTATATCTAGATTTCAGGTCTTAAAATTGTTATCCTCTCTGCAATCTGGATTTTATGTTTCCAGAAACAATTTCAGTTATATTTATAGTACCATAACCCAGATAGTAGAAATGTATAAAGTGGTTTTTTTTTTGGTGGGGTAATTATCGTGATGAATGCCGGCGTTTGAAATCAAAATTTATCGAGAGTGACCCTCATGGAGACGCCAAATGTTCGCATGCAAATGAGAGTAGAGTATCACAGCCCCATCTCTTTGTACTTTTTTTTTCATTAAAACGGAACCCGCTCTGCGTATCAGTCGTTCTCCGTTTGCCTCAATTCTACTTGAAAAACCGTTTTGCAACCGACCCATAACGAGACCGGTAATTGTATAGCGAAATGATATCAAATTATCGCTTTTCGAATAAAAATGTGGCGGACGCCGCCCACTACCCGCCCATGCCGCCCACTTCCCCTTGTATACTTGTATACCACAGTATACAAGCACGAGCCTGGCCAGCCTAGCTTCCCGTACATGCTGTGCAAAAGGTTGCGCCGCATCCGCGTTGTGAAAGCCTACACTTAAAAACGCAAGTGCTACACGCTCATTCCAATTTCCCGTGCCAAACAAATTTTCTTTGGCCGACGCCGGGAGCGTGTTTACAGCCATAGAAATTCTAGGTTGAGCGATCTAGCTTTCCTCACATCTGGCGCAAATGCGAACATCCGTCGCATCCGCTTTGTGAAAGCATGCGCTTAGACAGCGCAGGTATACTACACAATCAATCAGATTACAGGTTTTTCTGTACATGATTCATGGCTAACGACATGTGAGTACATGTATTTCACTCATCGCTAAGCACATGTGAGCCTATTCGTCCATGTTAGGGCGCGTCTAGCCGAATCCGATCGCGTCGGCTTTTGTAAGCTGGTCACTAAATAAATCGACGGCCGCGTACTGCCTCTTCCGCGCACTTCTCATCGGCAAAAGGTGAGCAGAGCCGAAAAGACAAAGCACTCCGGAAACGAGCTTATTTACCTTGCCTCTTATAGGGCAACTGAGTTGCATACTTAGTTAGGAGTAGACTCTTTTCAAAAGTCCATCAAATAACATTGGGCCCGAGTACTCGCCGAACCCTGACGCAGCCCTTGTGTCAACGTTACTAAAACACTCAGTTGGGAAACTCACGCTTGAAACCTGAACCGCTGTCGTCCACCGAGATTGAGCTAAGTACGATAATAGCGCCACCTTTTAGCGACGAGTTGAAACATTAAAGTTGCTTTAAATGGCTGCTTCTAGAGTCACTGAATGTTTTCACAGTGCCGAAACTCTTAGGCTCGAGTTGGAAAGATGGCGGCTCTACCTTTTTTCTTTACTATGGCCACCATGAGTTTTAGAGAGCATGTTTTTTTTTTGTAAAAACAAGCGGACAAAGCTGTTTTTGTAGGAACTTTTATTGGAAATTAGTACCA
The DNA here is from genome assembly GCA_037355805.1 of Ixodes ricinus. NCBI lineage: Eukaryota > Metazoa > Arthropoda > Arachnida > Ixodida > Ixodidae > Ixodes > Ixodes ricinus. Next base: position 113,358 of record JAZHYW010010965.1, on the reverse strand, counting down.
ACTGACCGGGGCGTAGTGTTTTTTAAAGTGTCTAGTTTACATGGTTTTGCGGTACAATTATTCTTGTTTATATTCAACCATGTCTCAGCAGTTGTTTCAGATAGCGCGTCTTGACCTGGGCGCGTCCTTACTTCGGTAGCAATACGCGGCGCGTCTGCTTGACATTCCTGAAGCCACTTCCGCCTTATATGTTTCGGCGCCAAAATGGCCGATTAAAGGCAAAATAGAACAGTAACAGTGGACGCTATCGAACGCGATACTCCCGAACCAATAGAGGCCGCCGTGCAGTACCCCGAATGGCAGCTGCGGACAGAAATGGCGGCGTTGCGACCACCATTAGCTCGGTTCTCGAGTGCAGATCGGTGGCACTTTTTCAAAGCAAGCTCTATGGCAGTTTCCCAACTGAGCTCTTTTGTTAGTGAACAAAAGATTAGGGCGCAAACGAGCTGATGGATGTTAAACATTTGACTAAAAACCCCGAGACTGGAGCGAGAAGGGACGGAAAAGCCCAAAGTCGCAAGCACAGCTGAAATTTATTCGACAACGACAGGGCTGATATAGACATTATATCATAACCAAAACACTAAAGACCAGAGAGAAAGGAATCGGGAATTTCGTGCCACAAGCATTACAACAAAGCAACTTTTACTATAGAACTGAGAAGCGGTGACCTCCTTCACACAATAAAAGCAAAAGACAAATTTTTAAACATTGTCCACACAGCAGTGCCGTCCCCCCCCCCCCAAAAAAAAAAAAAAAAACGAAAAGAAAGATGTTTTAGAGATCACTCAAAATGTACACTTTTCTGGCGAAAGCCGGAACATTAGAAACCGAAGGTTGCAGCGAACTAAACGACCAGGAATTCAACGCAGAGCGAAATTATCTTGATAAATGCTTGATATCGCACAAATGCAAACAAAACCTCCTAGGCCCCAACGGGCTGTAGGACTATTCATCGAAGAGAATTCGTAGCAGGGCAACTCCTTGCAGGGCAATTCGTCATAGGGCAGTTCGTAATAGGGATATTTGTCGAGAATGACGATTCGTCACCTCATCAAAAGCTTCTTATGTGTTTAACTTTCACAGTTTGTCGAGTGTATTTCTTCTAAATTATTAATTACGAACGAACGTTCTCCCTCATTTTGTACTTTGCTTTATAGCAGAATATTTAAGATTTGGCTTATAGCACGATTTTCAGCGCGCGCCAGGAGCGTTGCCGTGCTCACGGGAGACTACAGTATAGCCAGCGGCAAAGCTACGCTAAAAGTGCCTATTAACATAATCGGCGTGTTTAGGGGTTTTATTAATTTCTCTATCAAAAATAAATATTTTAATATACCATACATTTTTTGTACCGTGTTATTTGCAACGTTGCGGCCCCTCGAGCCAAAACTGCCCGTTCTAAGCTCTCGGCACAAAGGGCTGGCTAATACAGACACGCTTAAAATGTTTCGGGTATATCTTTATTTACTTTGTAATTACCTGAAAGCAAGTACGCGTATGCTATCTCTTAAACGTGCTTGGAATAGATGGGTATGTTCCTTGTGACGGCCTTAAAACGCGAACCCTTTCCCGATGTGTATTGCTCGACATATCGTTGCGTGATCAGTTTTTCCCTACTGAACGCAAAGAATATACTTTTCGTAGACCGTACGCTAGAGCTCTACATTAGTAGCGGGATCGTTTGCCGTCACGTTGAGCACAGATTGAGTGGCGCCATGCACATGACCAGAAATCCGCAGCGTATGCGATATATGAAAAGTGCCTAATTAAATTAGACATCCCAGTCTTTCGTGCAAGGCTGTTGCAAGGCGGCGCACAAGAATTCCTTTTTGGACGCGCTCAATAATTTTCATTAAAGCGGCTTCACGCATCAAGGCCGACAGCCCCTGTCTTCTTTTCGTCGCCGCCGCCGCCGCTGCCGTTCCCGTTCCTTTGTTTCTCCGTTCGTCCGTGAGAGGGCGAGCCGCGGGCTGGAGTTGCGAGCACAAACCGAACAAAGGATCGTGAACTATCCAAACAGGATGCAACACAGCATGCATGTTTAGAAAAAAATCCTCCGACCTTCCCGAAACTCCAAAAGAGCGTGGACAACAAGGCGGTGTTCCGACTTTTCTTGGAAGGCTTCTGAACTTTATCTTTTATACATACACGTCCCATTCCCCTCCTCCTCCCTCTCCTTCCCGAATTCCGGTAAGCTGTAATTTGTTTATTATAATGCAATTAAATACAAAGATGTTCTAAACTTTCCTAAAAAAAGATAAACTAAAAAACGAAAACCAGTTTTCGACTTGATGCCCTAGCGACGAATAGCCCTATGAAGAATTGCGCTCCGCGACAAATTGCCCTGCTACGAATTGCCCTGTTACGAATTGTCTTTCGACGAACGGCCCGTAGCCCACCCCAACAAAACACTTGACCTCACGCGCCAAGGCATCTAATTTGTACGAAACTTCTCTGTTCAGTATCCAAAGTGAGGGATGGCTTATTTACCGCATTCCAATGGCTCATGATTGTTATTAATTATTTTATCAAACGTTATCGGTCATCTCTTTCTGATAGGACTAATCGTGGAACGTTTCCGGTCATCTTTTTCTCTTAGGACTGTTGTGATTTAGTCTCAGTTAGGTAAACAATTATTGCATTCAACTACATGTTTTGACACTTCCGAATATAGATCTTTGTTTTTGACGCAACATTCGTGTTCGGTGAGACGATCGTTTATACAGCGCTTGGTTTGTCCTATGTAGCATACTCGGCAATCAAACGGGATCCTGTATACTACTCCCGACACGCAGTTGGCCTCTTTTCCCCCGCGTATCCTAGTGAAACCGGCTCTGTTGTTTAGTCTACCCTCGCGGAGGTCTGGTTGTCTGGCCCGCATCCGGGCCCCCCGAGGTGGTGTCGGGTATCCCTTGTGCGTGCCAGCCTCCTCCGCGGCTCGGGGGAGCGTGTTGAGGGGAAGACAATGTTGTCGCTGCCACTGCAAGCTCTACATCACTCCCCCCTAGTGGCACAGCGCGCAGAAAGGTGGCACGAGCAGGAGAACTCGAAGTTTATAGTTCACGCTGGGAGGGTTGAAGCCTTTCCGGGTAGTGAACTCGCCGTCCAGAGCGTGTGGCTCTCTCCGGCTTTTTCGAGATGAGGGAGCGCACCTGGACCCTGGTCCTGCGTGGGTAAAGAAGCCGGTGCAGAACGAGGCGAAGAATTTGTAGCTGGTGGAAGGATGGAGAGGGGGAATCGGCGTCGGAACCGGTGTTTACAAAAGCGGGCTTCAGGCGGTCGGTGACGATTACTTGGTTGTTTCCCCTGATTGTGACCGTGCATTGTTTGGGTCCCCGTTTTACGACCTTGTAGGGGCCGTCGTATGGTTGTTGGAGGGGAGTTCGCACCGCGTCGTGTCGAACGAACACGTGTGTGCAGGTGTCGAGATGTGTGCTGACGTAATCATCTCGACGAGCCGTTCGAGGTTGGGTAGCGCGTAGTCCTTCCATGACGTATTTTAGGCGGGTCACGTAGCTTGTTGGGTCGGACAAGTCTCTGTTGCTCGTTGGTGTGAAAAATTCGCCAGGTAATCGGAGTGTGGTGCCAAAGACCAACTCTGCTGTTGTGCACGAGAGGTCTTCCTTGAGCGTTGTCCTGACAGCAAGACAAGACGAAGAGCAGAACGTCAGTCCAGTCGGTGAGCTGGTGTGCTTTCAAGGCCGCCTTCAGTTGCCGATGGAACCGCTCGATGATCCCATTGGCAATCGGATGATAGGCGGTTGTTTTCGCATGCATGGATCCGAGCAGGCGCGTCAGTTGAGTGAAGAGTGACGATTCAAACTGGCGTCCGCGATCGTTCGTGATGATGGACGGTACTCCGAAACGTGAAATCCAAATTGACACAAAAGCGCGAGCGACGGTTTCGGCAGTTTTGTCCGAGATGGGAATTGCTTCCGGCCAGCGTGTGAACCTATCCATGCACGTGAGGATGTACCGATGACCTTGTGATGGTGGTAGTGGTCCGAAAATGTCCACGTGGACCTGGTCGAACCTTGCATCAGGAGTCGCGAAGGTGGAGAGAGGCGTAATGGTGTGTCGCTGGATCTTAGCTCGCTGACAGGATATGCACTCTCGAGCCTACTGGCGAACATCGCGATTCATGCCGGGCCAAATGACGCGAGAATTGACGAGATGCTGTGTTCCTCGTATGCCCGGGTGCGATAGCGAGTGCAGTTTCTCGAACACCAGTTGACGGAAGTGTGCGGGAAGAAAGGGACGAGGCGTTCCTGTTGACATGTCGCACCACAGAGTTGCGTCATACATGGGCAGTGGTACCTCGCGCAGCTCCATCCTGTGCGTAGCTGTGTGCAGCTGGCCGAGCTCGGTGTCTGTTTTCTGAGCAGCAGCAAGGGCGGCGAAGTCCAGCACTGGGCGTTCAGCGGCGCCGATGCAGAGGCGTGACGAGGCGTCCACCACCGGGTTGTCGCGGCCGTTCACGTGTCGCACGTCCGTCGTGAACTCCGATATGGACGACATTTGGCGAAGCTCACGAGTTGTGTGGGCTTGGCTATCCAACTTCAGCGATCGTATTGAGAAGGTCAGTGGCTTGTGGTCAGTCAGAATGAAGAAGCTTCTTCCCTCCAAGAGATGCCGAAAGTGGCGAAGCGTCAGACACGCGGCGAGAAGCTCTCGTCCGAAGGTGCTGTATCTGCGCTCGGTGGGTGACAGTGTCTTGGAGAAAAAGGAGATGGGCTTCCAGATGTCGTTTTGCCATTGCTGAAGGACCGCTCAAATCGCGACGTCCGAAGCATCCGTCATCACGCACAGGGGAGCATTGTCCTCAGGGTACACCAAAAGGGTTGCGTCGGCGATGTCTGCCTTGATTTGGGCGAACGTACGCTCCGCTGTGGCATCCCAGGTTAAACCGGTTGCCTCATTGTGGCTCTTTTTCAGGAATTCTTGCAGCGGTTGGAGGGTTGTTGCGCGGTGGGGGACAAAACGCCGATAAAAATTGACGATTGCGAGGAACTCCCGCAGCTGGCGTCGTGATGACGGGCGAGGAAAGTTCCGGATCACCTCAACCTTCGCGGGAAGTGGACGGATGCCTTGGTGGTCAATGTGATGTCCGAAGAACTCCAATTCACCTACACCAAACTGACACTTGGCAGTGTTGATGATGAGTGCCGTAGGTCTTGAGATGCTCGAACACAGCTTGGAGGTGTTGTTCGTGCTCGGCGGGTGAGGAGCTTGCGATGAGGAGGTCGTCGACATAGGCACGGCAGAAGCTGTTAGTCCCCGGACTACCTCGTCCATAAACCTCTGAAAGATTTGGGCGGCGTTCCGAAGACCAAACGGCATCCGGACGAATTCGTATAGCCCGAATGGCGTGATGATCGCGGTCTTCGGCACGTCGTCCGGGGCGACGGGGATTTGGTGATAAGCGCGCACCAAATCAATCTTTGAAAAGATGCATGCTCCGTCGAGGCTGGATGTTATGTCTTGGATGTGGGGGATCGGATAACAGTCGGGAGCCGTGACGCGGTTTAATGCGTGGCAGTCGCCGCATGGTCTCCAGTCTCCGGCTGTTTTCTTTGTACCATGTGCAGTGGTGAGGCCCATGAGCTTGACGACGGTCGCACGATGCCCAATTCAAGCATGTGCTGGAATTCCTGTTGAGCAATTCGCAGCTTGTCAGGGGCGAGACGACGCGGTCGAGCATGGACGGGTGCTCCGGTGGTTTCAATATGGTGAGAAACGCTGTGCTGCACAGGGCGTTCGTCACAGCCAGTGCGCGTCAACTCCGGGAACTTGCGCAAGATGGTTGTGAATTGTGTTGGGGCGTTAGGAATGACATGCGCCGGAGCTGGAGAAGGCACTGCGGATGTTACGCCCGACACGGAGAGGTTAGTTATCGTGTCGAGGAGACGCCTTCGTCCCATGTCCACCAAAAGTCCGAAGTGTCGGAGGAAGTCCGCACCAATGATGGCATGTTGCACGTCCGCGACGACGAACACCCAGCGGAAGGTCCGTCGGAGACCGAGATTCAAGGTTCGCGAACGCTCACCGTAGGTGGGAATTGGCGTCCCGTTCACAGCTTGGAGCTGCGAGGTGCTGGACATCCGCTTGTCTTTAGGTGTCGCCGGTAGTATGCTGACCTCGGCACCGGTATCCACGAGGAAGCGGCGCCCGGTGTCGCGATCGGGGACGTAAAGAGGCGTTGGCGGCTGTCCGGAGTGGCCGAGGCACTTGCCGCCTCTAGTGCTCCGCCGTTCCGTTTCCCGTGTAGTGGCAGGGTGTGGTGCACTTAGTGGCATTATCGCCAAAGCGGCGGTGGTACCAACAGATGTCGGGTCGTGCTGGGTAAGGGGATGGGCAGCGCGGCGTTCGGGATCCACGACGTCGGCTGCGTCCAGCGGTGTTGCTGTCAGGGTCGCGACGGCGATCGTCAAGCGGGAGATCTCCGCGCGGAGTTGTTGTTTCTCGTCCGGTAGGAGTTTGGACGGCCGATACAACCGGAGTCGAAATCTCCATCACGCTTGTCGGTGAGCTCTGCCAGCTGTTCAGTCCGGAGTGTCTCCAGCGGACGCCAAGATCATGCTTACGTTGTGGGGAGACGCTGGGCGAACAGGTACCGCAGGAACAAAGCGTCGATTGCAGATCGCCTTCTCACCCATCAGCTGGCTGCATGCGGCGCAAGAACTGGGTAGGTCGGCTGATCACCAAGTTCCTCGGTGGTCAGGAGTTGTTGGAAACGTCTTTCCTCAGAATGCTGTAGTGCGGCCGATCAGCTACCGCTTGAGAGTGGCGTAGGCATCCGTGGCTGGTTGCTGGAGGAGCAGGTCGCGTACCTCGGTGGCGATGTCTGGTGGAAGGCTGGTCACGATGTGATGATATTTTGGTGCGATCGGCGGTGATGTTCCGAGTCGCGAACTGCGCTTCCACTTGTAAAAACCACAGCTCGGGATCCGCACGGCCAGTAGGGTGGGAGCTTGAGGGCGACGACGGAGACGCCTTCCGCAGCGGGTACTGCCGAGGTTGAGGAGTTGGCAGAAGCATTTTCTTCTTCTTGGTTCATCGCAGCATTTGAGGTCGGCTTTTTCGCATGTCCGGGTCACCAATGTAGATACAAATAATGTTCTACTGAACTCGTTTTATTTTTCTGAGGGACTACAGAAGAATGACGAGATTAAAACTGCGAGGAATGTTCATGCGTCCTAACCGGGCGCTGCTCGTAAGGTGTCTGCCTCTCTTCTCTCTCTCTCCTCTCTTGCCGTGGGGCCGATTTGAGTTGTTTAGTCTACCCTCACGGAGGTCTGGCCGTCTGGCCCGCATCCGGGCCCCCCGAGCTGGTGTCGGGTATCCCCGGTGCGTGCCAGCCTCCTCCGCAGCTCGAGGGAGCGTGTTGCGGGGAAGACGATGTTGTCGCTGCAACTGCAAGCCTCTACAGAGTCATTCGATTCAGTCTGTAATCATTGCTGAACACAGTGCTAATGCCATATCTGTTCCCAACATATCTAAGATTATGCGAAATCTGGAAAAAAAACGAGAGAACCACACGCTTTGTGGGTTTAAAATTGTGTTGTTGTTTTTATTGTATAAAGGAGGTCACTGGTTCTCCGTTCTATTGTAAAGTTTGCTTTGTTGTGCTGCTTGTGGCACGGGACTCCCCATATATTTATCTCTCTATCTCTCTCTATCTCTCTGTCGTCTCTAGTGTTTGGTGTAGGATTTGATAACTATATAAGCCCATTCGTTGTCGAATAAATTTCAGCCGTGTTTGAGATTTTGTGTTTTTCTGTCCCTCCTCGGCCCAGTCTCGGGGTTTTAAGTCAAATTAGTTGTGCTGGTAACGTTGCCTTGTGTCCCGTACATGCTAAGAGTACGCAGTCAAGCAATGGCGGACAGGCGATAACACGGACTTTTGAAGAAGGATTTATTGCGCTTTACGCGCCTTTCGACATTTGACCCGGACCAGTTTTAACTTGTTGTATACCGTCAAAATGTGGTCGTCTGGATTTTATTTATTTATTAAGAACATACTGCAGGCCAAAGATTGACCCAAGCAGGAGTGGAAAGAACGACAAGTAAAATACAAATAGGCACTTTTGAAACCAAAAATAAAACACATCGATACACATATTCGAGGCATATACCAATAAATGCAATACAAGAGAGGGACGTGAAAAATACTAACATGCAAGATATTTATACGGATGACCTCAAATGCACCATTTAGTTGACACGAACCAAGTAGTATTAAAAATATATCGAGTTTAATATTAGCTTAACTTGCGGCACTTAGGATGTAAACCCGAAACTGGAGCAGAGGCGGCACATTTGAAGATGTGCGGACAATTCGAATAACTAATGCAGGTGTTTATTGCACGTTGTTTACATTTCTATGTCTTAAACGAGGGAAATAAAGAGGGCTCCGTGAATGTACGCCCCTAGAAAATGGGCATTTTAGTCATCGCCGGAGAGAGTGACGTGTTACGTCGTTTGGAGGTTCTTAAATAAGCCGGTGGCAGACGTATGGTTTGCATTGATATCTTGATTTATTTTTGTGTGCTGCCATCGTTCAACCGACCGCTAAAGCAAAAGTCACGAAAATATACAAGATAGAAAACAAAGTAAGCACATGGTGTAGCAAACATAATTCTGTACAAATAAGATCGTCAGAAAGGCGTAATTAAATGCGAACGTCGTAAAAATAAAAATAAAAAACGACAGATTTAGAAAGCTTGTTTTAATCGCCAATGTTATTTCAAAGTAAAAATAAGTTTTTAATTAAGTAATTACACAAATAAGCGATACATATAGCAAAAAATCGAAATTGATTTTATTTCTAAAAAAGAAACTTATAGAATATTGCGACCCCTGAGCTGTTGGCCAGCACGGCGTAACATGTTACATTGCCAAATTAAATGCCCACCATCTTTTTCCTGAACAGTTATAGGTTTCTTTGCACGCAGTAACACTGTGGGGCTCATGTAAACAAGGATTCCTAGTTCTAGTAGAAAGTATATATTAACATATTGCCGTTAAACTTTAAACGCCTCACTTGCTTCAGTAAAAGAGTTGCAGTGACCCATAATTTTCAAACAGGGCCTTCTTTCTTTCGGAAACTATACATCATTCTCGCTTCATAGAAAAACTTAGACCCGTAATTAGGTGAATATAACAACTTCACGAAGTTGCTCTTGAAATAAACCTTCGAGTTATGGTATAGCCATCTTTGCAGATACGGCAATATTTGCAGCATCTAGTATGTTCTCCCACTATATATACAAGACCCGTTCGAGAAGATAGATTTAGGCGGCTGAGATAAATTCGCTGTAGACAGGTCTAGAATGATCGGCGTCAGAAAATAAAATTACCATTTTATATTTCTTCTCAAAAAATGATCTTCGTTCGAATTATGCATAGCCCCGCTTTATGAACTAAGCGAGTGGGTCTTTAAATCATGGCAGACTGTAGGTCGCCTTTCCGGTGTAGTGTGTTAGCTAGTGGAGCAATTATATTCTTACCAACAACTTTCTGCTTTTTTTTTGTTAACCCTTTTCCGGCGTTGCTTAGCACTGGCTTGCTCAAATCAGAAAGAATTTGTCTGAGCTGTATCCGCCCCAATTGGGTAGTTTTTATGTGTGTCATGTCGGTAATATTGTGAAATAAAGAGAGGCGCATGTATTACAGGTTGCGTGACTGAAGTTCCAACTGATGAAAAGATCAAAAGGGCAGATATACTTGCAAAGAATTTTAAGACCAAGAAAAGTAAGGACAGCACACACACGAAGAAATGTTGCAGTGTTTGAGACCATGTTTGGGGGCGTCTTTCTTTTGACTCAGTTTATGCTTGCTCGTTGGTTCTCTTACTTTTTCTTAAATCGGTGGATATTCAACGTTTGTATATATTTTTATTTGTTTAAATACCGTCAGTGACCATAGGCCATTACAAAAAAAATAGCTTAAAGAGGCACTGAAGTCGATTTCGAGATCGTCCTTTTCTGGTGACAGCTCAATCTAGACGATCTAAGCATCTAAACAAACGCGAAATCACAATTGTGCGTAGCTTATTTCCTCGGTAAAAGCGTGTTCAAAGATCGCGATACGCCCTTTTTAGGAAGAATTTTCTTCCAAGTGAAGTGGTCGACGAAAGGCGCTTGTCGTCGAGTTGCATTCGGATAACACTCCTTTTTTCTCCGCGGGCAAAGCCCGCGGAGAAAAAGAGGAGTCTTATCCGAATGTGTACCTATCAGACTCTCGTCAAAACGAGTTATAATTAAGTCGTTCGGAATCTTTGTGTATTGTAGAGCTTTCATTGGTCCACACATTGTAGTCCGCGACAAAAAAAAAAAGAGTCCGCAAGTTTTTTTATCGCCTTGAGATGAATGAGCGGTTTTGTAATATATGACTTGGTATATGTGGGAACTAACACATTTTAAACAATATAAGTTTATAAATGACTTTTCTCAAAAATGACTTCGGTGCCCCTTCAAGCATGCAAAATCGGACTGAAAACAAAAAAGAATACAAAACTAAGACAAAGAAAGTAAGACATTTTGGTAGAAAATATTTTGTCCGGTGTGTTCACAAAGGGGTTGGTTATTGCCTCTTGAAATAGAAGCGTTAAAGAGCCAATAATTGTACATTGAGGATCAGCGTAATTTATTGTTAAAGCAAGAGTGGCACTAGTCAGTCTAAATGATGAGCTCACGCACCGTCAATCAGGAAACTTGATTGGGAGCTTTTTTCCCAAAGTGTGAAAATGCAGAATGAGCATATACGTATATATGTGCTCAGGGATGCTCCACCAAGCATAAGGTTTCTTACATTATTACGAAGTATCACATTATAAATTTTCTACTCAAATGTGCTTCGCGTGCACTCTCCTTCATTCTTTCCATAAATGGCAGTGTTGCAGATATTCTTAGGAGAGTGATTAGTCAGAGACCTCTCAACCCTTACCTCAACCCCTACCTCTCCGGAGACGTTTATTGAAGAAATCCCAGCCCAGTATATAATATCGCGTCTTAATTCGAGCAATTGGGATGCCTCGGCGTGCTCACAATGCTGGTATGATTCGCATTCATGAAGTTGTTGCGGATTGATAGGTTCTCGTTGTGTCCCTATCAGAGGCGCACATCGCTGATAGTCCAAAAAACTTGTGCTCATATACGAAATAAGGGTCACTCTTTTGGATTCACAAACGTTGAAACATGCCAGGGAGGAGGGGGGGGATCCTGGGCAATATTTATGAAAACATTTATTTATGAAAATATTTATGAAAACTGACTTAATATTTATGAAAATGACTTAACCGATCATACTGTGTAACTGACGCTTGGCATCACGTGTGACTATTTAAGATGGCGGACGTGCTGAGTTGCAAAACAGTTAGGGGTTCCGCCGGTACATTTTTTTCTCAAGTTCTTGCAAATATAAATAGTTTTCATTAAGGTTGACTATCGTAGAGGAAGTGAGTTTAGTGAACTTGTTTACTTCGACGGCTGCGCCTCCCCCGAAAACTGATTTATGACATCCTTCCTGTTAAAAGAGGATGCGCTATGGAGCCCAGCGAAACAACAACTAATAGACCGTTCGCCGAAGGTACATGTAGCACGTATAAGAGGCGGTCGATGAAATCGATAAAACGTAATCACGGGATTTCTTTTCAGGAACGTTTGGTGTTCTACACTCAAGCTTTCTCTTTCTAGCGGTCCGGAACCAGGTTACACAATGAACCAAGTAAGCGCTCTTATGTTCGAGTGTGTAAAATCATCATTTGCAAAATATGGCCAATGCATAAGTGCTACCAAGTGGTATTTATGTGTTGTCACAAAGATGTTTATACATACCTATGTATATATTGTTAAGAATATGAAGACGGCGATGGTGCAGTGGCGCGCCTGACCATGTCGCGCCGGCCCCATGGGCCGGCTCGGCCTCCGTAAAATAATTCTATCTTCTACCCCTCATCACTTGTCCTGTTCTCTATGCTCCCGAGAGCATCATCCTAACACACACATATATATACAGAATATTTTCCTTTTTTATTCTTGCAGATTTGTTTAAAAAAAAGCCATGAAAGCTACACATATGCGGTTTGTGCGGGTGAGTTCAACGCCTAGGGGACATTATGTGGGTGGGTAATCTTTGCGATAATTCAACGAATTAATTAAAATGCACTAATTAACTATTTAATTAGTAAAAAATAGACATATGGTTCCAATTAGAAACTTGGTGAGCGCCGTCCGACACCCCTAAATCAGTCATTTTCAGGAAGACTTTCAGCGCGTAAGAAGCGTAATAGTGCACTAACCTTACCACTCGTGGAGCAGGTACAAGGCTGGCGGTTTTGGTAAGGCGCCCGCGTAATTTTTTTGTCTCTAAATTAGCTCCCGATTGTACCTGCTCCACGAGTGGTAACTTCAAGCGCACTACTGCGCTTTTCACGCGCTCAAAGGTTTTTTAAAAATGACTGATTTGGGGGTTTGGGACGACGCTCACCAAATTTCTAGTTGGACACATATGTCTATCTTAATCATTAAAAAATTAATTAGTGAATTTTAATTAATTAGCTGACTTATCGCAATGATTAGCCACCTACTAATGTCCCCCTGGGCGTATAACTCATTCGCTCAAACCGCACAAATGTAGCTTTCGCGACTTTTTTTAAAACAAATCTGCAAGAATAAAAAAAAAACACCCTATATATATATATATATATATATATATATATATATATATATATATATATATATATATATATATATATATATATGTACAGGGTGTTTTTTTTAAGTTAACAAAAGTTTTTTTGAAAAAAAAACATGAAAGCTAGATTAATGCGGTCTGCGCAGGTGAGTTATACTGGCCAGGGGGACATAATATAGGAGGCTGAACGCAACGATCAGTCAGCTAATTAGTTAAAATTCGTTAATGAACTTTTTAATTAAGGAAAATAGACTTATACTTCCAATTAGAAACTTGCTCAGCGTCGTCGAAAACCACAAAATCAGTAATTTTATGAAAGACTTTGAGCACGTGAGAAGCGTAGTAGTGCACTAAAATTAGCACTCGTGGAGCACGTACAAAGCTAGCGGTTGCGATAAGGCGCCCGCGCAATTTTTCCGTCTCTTATCTAGCCCCAGCCTTGTATGTACCTGCTCCACGAGCAGTAACTTTATCGCACTACTACGCTTCTCACGCGTTCAAAGTCTGTCTGAAAATTACTGATTTAGTGGTTTTCGATGACGCTGAGCAAGTTTCTAATTGGAACTTTAATGTCTATTTTCATTATTTAAAGAGTTAATTAACGAATTTTAACTAATTAGCCGACTGATCGTTACGATTAGTCCCCTATACTATGTCTCCCTGGCGTTATAACTCACCTGCGCAGACCGCATTAATCGTAGCTGTCATGGTTTGTTTTTTTAAAAATTCAGTTATATATATATATATGTGTGTGTGTGTGTGTGTGTGTGTGTGTGTGTGTGTGTGTGTGTGTGTGCGTGTGTGTGTGTGTGTGTGTGTGTGTGTGTGTGTGTGTGTGTGTGTGTGTGTGTGTGTGTGTGTGTGTGTGTGTGTGTGTGTGTGTGTGTGCGTGCGTGTGCGTGTGTGTGTGTGTGTGTGTGTGTGTGTGTGTGTGTGTGTGTGTGTGTGTGTGTGTGTGTGTGTGCGTGTGCGTGTGCGTGTGCGTGTGTGTGTGTGTGTGTGTGTGTGTGTGTGTGTGTGTGTGCGTGTGTGTGTGTGTGTGCGCGCGTGCGTGTTTGTGTGTGTGTGTGTGTGTGCGTGTGTGTGTGTGTGTTATAAGCTTTCGGGAAACAAATTTGGATTTCTTGAATTATTCTGTATAAATATCTTACATTTCTTGTGGTAACCTAAATTTCCCACTCTGTCATAGAACACAAAGCAAGCAGTACGTATATTTAAAAGAAACAACTCATGATATGGAGATTATAATAATTTGCACTGGTACCTGAGCCTCGAATTCTCTCGACTAGTTATTTTCATTATTATCTATTGCAGTCATGCCAAATGCCGCCCCGTGTTTCTCGTGGTTTTGTAATGAAGGGAAAGCAGTAAACAACATGGGTTGACGTTCTTATCAAATCAATGACCGCGGTAAAAACAAAAATGCAACCGACAGCCCGTGTACAGTACATATCACCCAAGTTAATTCCTACGCTCTATATAATATGGAGAAATGAGTATTCCTACAAACCGAACATTGTCGGGAGACAAGGACAGGGGAAGTGACATATTGTAGCCATTCGTCCTACAGAAGTAAACGCCGAAAATTGATGCCTGACGATTAAGGCAGCCACAAATTAGGACTCGAATGCAGGTTGTCATCAAAGAGCCCATTGGTCCTGTTTCAGTAAATGACAAGAAGAGGCACACTATGTTCCATACTACTCTCTCATTCCAAATTTTAGATTTTTTATCAACTGAGTTGTTTTATTTTTTTGTTTTATATCACCTCACAGCTTTCAAGAACCATAATAAATACAGCTTGCTAAGGTGCATATTGACCCCAGTACTTGAAATAAAATAATAATGATTCAAACTCAAGAAACAATTACTCTAGCCGATTATACATATAGTGGTAACTGTGTCTTCTTCACGTGTCTTTTGTTTGAAAAAGGTTAGGAAATAGCAAATTCTTTTGTAAACATTAGGAGTACAGATTTCAATAGGGTAGACACTTCTTTAAAGTTCACGTCAAGTTACAAATATGGGCTAACCATTTGTTTAATTTTATGGTCATTTGTTTTGTTGCAAATGCTGTCTTAGAACGCCATCTTGCTGCACTCGAGTATTTAAAAAAAATTGTATTCCAAATGCAAGTTGAAGACGCAATTTTAGTGTGAATAGTTGAGCGTATCGCCGTGTAAATTAAAAAAAGAGCGAAACCCAATTTTTGTGTTTAAATATGTTAAGGTGGGTGAAATTTCAAACTTATCTTTTTCGCGGAGAAAATATTACACGGCACGTTACATAAATCCGTTTTTCGGGCAAACTCCAAATTGTTCATGGAGATTAGGAAGCTAGTTTCAAAACTATTTGCAAGCTTTTGAAAATAGGCTTTATGCTCCAACATAATAATAGAAAAAAAGTAGCCAGGATGTGCGGAAAAGTTTTCAATGTTATCTTCGAACAAAGTTCATTGCGATGACGGCTCAGTGAAAGCAGAAATATCCCGGTTTATTTCGTCAGCGCCGACCTGCTGAATAATACAAGAGCTACTGAAGTCTACAGGGAGTTAGCACACCTTTCCAGCGATTCTCAAACACTGATATTTTGAGGGCCGCTGCTGCATCGACAACTGTAATGCGGAAGCCCCTCCCGTCCAAAGGGACGGAGACGAGGGCATTGGACGATAGTAATATTAAAAGTGTAAATCAGGGAAACTAGATGCGTGCAAAGACACTTGTAAGTGCTGAAACAATAAAAATACTCAACCCTACTCACTCGGTTTAGATGGTTTGTTCTATGGAGCTTCGTGGAACCTCCCGCATGAATAAAACAATGTTTTATTTATTTATTTATTTACACATACTGCGACCTCTGTGAGGTCATTGCAGGAGTGGAAAATACAGAAAAAAATTAACATTCAAACAATACAACATGCCCTTGAACATAACAGAAATGAAAACGATGACGTCATGCGTTACTGAAAAGAATAGGCAGAACCGCGCTAATAAAATCACCATAGGGAAGAGTACGTATTTCCCCATCAAGATCATTCCAAATTTCAATACTATGTGGAAAAAACGAATATTTAAAGCAGTTAGTACGAGACTGAAAAGGAACAATATTTAATGAATGAGATCGTCTGGTGCGTGAACTGGTAGAAAATGAAATATATTTACATCGCTCTATTCCACAGTCCTCATTAACAATTCTGTGCAACATTTTAATTCTATCAACCGTACGCCTTCTAGACAAAGGCTCCAGCCCCAGAGATGAAACAGCCGAGGAGGGCGAAAAATTACGGTCATACCTATTCAAAATAAACCTTACAGCCTTGGCCTGGATAGATTCAATGAGATTAATGTCTTTCTTAAAATAAGGATCCCAAACAACAGATCCATACTCCAAGATGGGCCTAACAAGGGTCTTATAAGCACAGAGTTTAACTTCTTTAGTAGAGCATTTAAGAGTACGTTTAACATAACCTAATTTTCTTAGGGCGCGAGAACAAATAAAGTTGACGTGCTTGTCCCATTTGAGGTTGGACGTGAAGAAAACACCTAAATATTTGAACTCTGTAACTTCATTTAAAATGACATCATCGATGCCATAGCTAAAAACTAAAGGGGTTCTCTTATTCGTAAATCTCATAAACACAGTCTTATCGAAATTAATATCCATTTGCCATTTCTTGCTCCAATTAAAAAAACGGATAAAGGATTCGTTAAGTAACAGTTGATCATTAGGAGACGAAATGTCATTGTACAGAATGCAGTCATCTGCATAAAGACGAACTTTAACGGGTATGTTTTCTACGACATCATTTATATATAAAATAAATAAAAGAGGCCCTAACACCGAACCCTGAGGTACACCTGAGCTAACCGAAGCTTCCGAAGAGAAGGCATTCGCAAATGAAACAAACTGCGACCTGCAATTCAAATAATCTGAAATCCAGTCAAGCAGAAGGGAGTTTCTAAGAATGACTTTTAACTTTAAAAGAAGCTTGGGGTGGGAGACTTTATCAAACGCCTTCGAATAGTCAATAAAAATAGCGTCAACTTGTCCTCTTTTATCTAATGATGAAGCGATGTCGTGAGTAAATTCCAAGAGCTGCGTAGTGGTTGAAAAAAGACGACGAAAACCATGTTGGTTAGGACAGAGTAAAGAATTATTTTCAAGATAATTGGAGATATGCTTACACACTATGTGTTCGAGGAGTTTGCTGCAAGAGGATGTAAGAGAAATTGGTCTGTAATTTAGAAGACTTTGCTTATTACCGGATTTGAAAATGGGAACTATTCTTGCTGATTTCCAGAGTCGAGGAACAATTCCGGATGAAAGTGACTTTTGGAAAATTATAGTTAAATATCTTGATGTCCAGACGGAGTAACGATGCAGAAAAGAATTTGGAATATCATCCGGGCCTGAACTCTTTTTACAGTCAAGGTTGAGGAGCATATTAAGTACACCAGAGTCATTAACCTGAATGTCTGTTAACGGTGGACATAATATAGTGGGACAAAAGCTAGGTTCGCAGCCGTCATCCAGAGTATAAACAGACGTAAAATATTCATTAAAGCTATTCGAAATATCAGAAGGGTCATTAACACATTTATCCTGAATAATGAAATTACGGGGTGTTTCATCTCTGGGTAGGATGGACCTCCAAAACTTCGCTGGATTTGACTTCATAAATTGAGTCAGTGGTACATTAAAATAAACCTCCTTTGCGGCAGCCATCTTTTCTTCAAGAGTTTTCCTCAAACATGCAAAACGGTCTACGTCCACTGGGTTAACACTATGCTTTAGTTTCTTATTCCTCTTAACGCGGCGAGATAATTGTAACACTTCCCTAGTCATCCAAGGATGTGTCAGATTCTTTTTTTTAATTTTGACTGGAACGAACTTCGAAATGCAGTCACTGACTAACGTGCAGAATTTACTGAGTAACATATCAACGTCACAGTCATTACTTAGGGCAACAAATTCATCAAAATAAAAACTAAGAAAATCAAGAATGGACACGTCATCTGCTCTAGAAAAGTCCAGAAAGGAGACAACTTCGGGATTTGCATGCAGTACACGAATATTAAGCGTCACAAAAACAGCACTGTGATCTGATAGACCCCTTACTACAGAACACTCAAAACCAGACAAAGTAATGCTATGACTAAGGAAAACGAGATCAAGAATTGAATTATCTCTAGTATACTGATGTACCACTTGATCGAGATCAAACGAAATAGCGATATCAACAAGAGCATTACACAGCTGTTTGTCACGGCTGCCCACCGTTAACGTACTCCAGTCTATGTCAGGCAAGTTAAAGTCTCCCGTAAGGATGAGTTTGTAGTTTCTAAGGTTATGTTTCAATATGTAATCATGGATATCAAAAAGCACTTGAGCGGATGAACCGGGAGCTCTGTAAACGGCTCCAATAACAATGACAAACTTATCGACATGCACCTTGCACCACAGTGACTCTGTATTTGCTAAGGAAGGAAGTACAGTGAAGCGGACACCAGACCGAAAAAATAATGCTACGCCACCACCCCTTCCAGACGACCTATCACAACGTACCACATCATAATTAGGGGGAGTAAATTCACAGTCAAGTATGGAGTCGTGCAACCAGGTTTCAGTAACACATATGACATGGGGGCAGTAAGAAGAAGCAATGCAAGCAAATTCAGTTGACTTCGGGAAAAGGCTCCTGGCATTAAGATTTAACAAGGAAAACAGCTTATTCTGCGAATGTCATTCAGCGGGCGTAGAAGTAACTAGAGTAGAAGATTTCACAATGCAATTATTTGACGCGTCCCATTTGTACCGAACATTATTTACAAGTGCATAGTCATGACGTAGTAAAACTTTTGTACCGTTCCGTCTGAACTCGGCCGTACCATGCCAAAGCTGCCTACGAATGTTACGTACACGTGGGGAAAAGTCCTCGTTAATGAACAAACGGGTACCCTTAAGTTTTCGCGCGTTTTTGAGAATTAAAATTTTGTCACGGTGGTCAACCACCCGTAACAAAATAGGCCTAATTTTACCCTCAATATTAGAACCAAGGCGGTGACAGCGTTCGAAGCCGTCACAGGTAACCGAAAGCTTGGAAGACAAAAGATTGGTGACACAGTTAAGTAGGGACGTGGGCGATTCATTATCAGCTTCCTCTAACCCATACAAAATCAGATTGTTCCTACGAGATTGATTTTCCAGGTCGTTCGTTCTTATCTGTCAGCTGGGCAACGGCAACCTCAAGAGCAACAATTCTATCTTCAAGGCACCGCAACCTGTTATCAAAAGCCGGTAGTTGTGATAAATTAGAATCAATAACAGTAAGGCGTTCCTCAAAACCATCAAGTTTAGTCTGCAGAGATGCCTGATTACATTTTATTTGGGTAATGTCGGCGGCAATTTTTGCTTGCCCTTCCAGGATTTGTTTAAGAAGAGCCTGAGTATCTTCATCAGGGCCGGGATTCATCTCAACATCGCCGCTACGAATGAGCAGGGTTAAACATACTCTAAGCCAATCTAACAAGGAAGAACAAGGTGTAACAATACGCAGTGGGCAAGGTAGCAGCAACAAAAATCGGTTGTCGGACCTAAGACAATAAGGTTCGCAAATAAACCGTACCTGCAGGGCAAAGAAGAAGAAACTCAGTGGCCTGTTCATCATGCTGCCACCAAGCCCACTGAAGACGAACGGCCGCAGCGGTGGTCTTGAAGTATCAGTGCCGGAAGTTGGTGTCGTCAGTGTCGTTTCGAAGGATCCAATCAGATGATCGGGCGAAGGCACGTGGTCACAGCGATCAGCACATGGCGGACAGTCCGTGACGGGGCACGAGGATTCTGCGGTGTCAGCGTGAATCTCGGGGAAAGTGAACAGCGTGGAAGCTGCAATGCCACTGGACTCGGCAAGCACTGACGACTGGACGATCTGCAGGGCAAAGACGAAGAAACTCAGTGGCCTGTTCATCATGCTGCCACCAAGCCCACTGTCAGCCGGCTCGACTGACAGACTAAGACTTCAGGGACCCCAAAAAGGCCTTCATGGTCCCCAAAACATACGCGGACCCTCCATTTGAGTACCATGACTATATTCGCTGTAACGCCTAGAGTACCAGTACAAACACTTTGGGAGATCACGGATTCTTACTAATTTTTCCTTTTATGTGGTTAACTGACATTGTCCGCCTTCAAGAATTTTATTTGGTATTGTTTCAAAACAAAAATCAAAAGGTAAAGATACAAGGAAACATACGAATGAAATATGATTCTATCTGATCAAGTGTACTCTGAGTGAGTAAATAAGACAACATTATATATAATATTTACGACTATTTAACTAAGTGACTCCTCTTTGTGCCTGTATTGTATCTGTCTACAGATGTTCGGCAATGTTCCACCGAAAGTTCATCTGGCTAACAAAGACGCCGAGCTGTATGCGGCAACAAACAGCCTTCGGCTTCATCCTGCGCAAGCAGCGCTAATTGACGTAAGGATTCAGTGAACTTTCGCTCTCAACTTTTGTATTTGCTTTTTAAAACAAAACTTACCGGGTTTGATTGAGGAAATTAAACCCATTTTGTTTTCATTCACGCCGAGAAAACACGTAGAAATCTGAATCAGTCAAAATATGACGCTATCAAAGAGGATAGGAAGCAATACTTTCAAAACAAGGCGTTGCCTGGATCAAAAGTAAAAGACCAAACTTTTCTTTAGCCAACAATATCCTAACCGTAATTCAGTCAAAACAATGAATGGCGCTGTAGGTGCCCATGACGTTCACTTCAATTAATCAAACTTATCAGCAAAAGAGGAACCAATACACTTTTAAACCTGAGATGGGAAAAATTGCAAGAAACAAATATTGCATTTCTTGCTGAAAAGTTTGTTTTGTTCTACTAAATACCACAGGCAACACAATGCAATTTCTTGTTTTGACGAAATCAGGGTCAAGTGGACGCTCGGTCATAGAGACAGTTTGGCAGCTCAAAAGGTTTTGAAGCAAGTGAGTTAGACAAAGCAGGGTCAAAGTTAAATCGATTTTAGTGGTTGCTGCGAAAAAGATACAGCAATTGACGTTAACTAAGGAATGAGGTTTGGGTTCATTTCTCGCCGAAATGGCACTTTCAATTGGTTGTCTGTTTGAATCTGAGGTACATACAATATCGCAATTCAAACAGACGATTCCTGGATAGTGAACGCAGGTCGCCTGCTGCAAGTACACCACAGTGTATATTCTTAGCTCATAAGATTAATAGATTCTTACTAATGGTACCAAATTCGTCATTTGGAATTCTAACCCTAGTCAGAAAGGATGGTGAATTCTCAGCAGTGGCGTCTTCTTTAAAGGAGAGTTTTCTTCTTCTTCTTTTTTTATCTAGGGACATGGTGATCCAGATTATAAGACAAATCATAAATTAAAAAACAAAAATTGTAGTACCGGGCGGATTTTTCGATGCTAAGTTTTGAGAGTTTAAGTATAGTTACATAGTTTATTGGTGCTTTATTTCAAATCGGATCTTTGGCCTCAAAACGTGATTCATACTTTTTGATTATTCAGCTTGCGTTGTAAAGAAAAAAAAAAACGAATGAGAAATGAAAAAAACACGAACACCTATGATTTTTAACCAGCGACGTTCCTGTGTGTGGCCAGTTGTGCTACATACTTTTAGGCCTCTTTCACTGGTTTCGACCTGAACCTGCCGCCGTGTGGAAACTACGTCTGTAAAGAGAGATTTATTATTAGCTTGAAATACAAAATACGGTGCTGACACCAAACATCCATTTTGGAGGCTGCCGTGTCTGTGTTATGTAGGTGCTATCCTCTATAGCTCGCCAGAGTAACGCCTAAATTGGAACAAGCTTGGTCATACTATATAGCCTAACTTTGCCCTAATACTGTTTTGCTCTAAGGCGTTAGTTGGTGCCAAAGTACGTTATTTCGGCGGTTCGATGGCTTTTCTATCGCCCGGCACTTGATTTCCATCGTGCTAAACATGAGCCAAGAATTCAACATATGAAATGATAAACCTTCAATGAAGCCTAAATATCGGTCTTATTTGTCAACTTAGTCTCAAAGTTGCCACATGAAGACTGAATAACCAGACATGAAGCCTAATTCTGGCATTTGTTTGGCGAATCATGGCCAAGACACCCAGACTCTGGCCACAGACGGTCAAGATTTTCTCCACTTTGGATTCTTCTAGCTCTTTAATGTCCTAAATTCCCCAAACAAAAAAGAATTGGCCAAAAAAATGAAACATCCGTCTTGGGACTCTTTGTCACAAGTAGTCCCTACACAGCACACAATTTTAAAAGAAATGCAAATAAATTGTGTGAGCTTAAATAATTCTCTAACAATATTAAATCTAAGAGGAGGAGGAGGAGCTGACGTAATAAGAAGGTTGCAGACAAAGATAAAAGGCAAAGTTAGGGTGAACCTATCTTTGACTTTTATGATGTCTAGCTCGACACAAGTGGTGTTTTTTTAGGTACTCCGGAGGGAACAACAAAGCATCGTGCCACGAAATGGTCACGACCATAAACGTGAAGCAGCACGTTATCTTACTCTTTGTCTAGCGATATCATTTAGATTAAAATCGTCTTGTATCTTTTTAAGCAAATTCAAACATACATTTTGTTTTAAGTCATACATACGTTATAGACTTGAAATATAAAAGGACCATTGAATAAAGAAAATATTTTTAATAACAAGATATTCTACTTTAAGAAAATTAGGATATTTATTTATTTACTTTTTTTGCAAATTGCGAAAGTGCGTGCAGGATAGCCAACACAGCATTTCGTGCTGATAAAGCATAAACATCCAACGGAGCGAAATAAAAACAACCATTATGTGTCGCTCAAGCTAGGAAGGTTGCACCACTACGAAAACTAGTTTACATCTTATTCACCACAGCGAAATGAGATCTAATTATTTCACATAAAACTTTTGAATTGTGGTGCGAAATAGGATGAGGAAGATAATCATTTTCATAATAAAGTTCGCTCGTAGGAACGTTGCCTGATAATTCATGACGTGATAAACTCAAACGTACCAGTACTAATTATTTTTTTCAAAAAGTGTTCTCATGCACAATTTTATCAAGTGACTTGTAACCCGTCATCAAAATAGGACATATCAAAATCTAAATTTTGTTCCTCTCCTCTATTTAGTGTCGATTTCAAACTTAGAATTCCACGACATATAACCAGGCTCCCAAAAACCGGCAACTGCAATTAATTGGCAGAAAAAACGTCAATTACCACCTCAATTACAAATAATCTACCCGAAAAAACAGCGCCACCTTTTTAATACTGCCGCCTGCTACGTATGTCGGGACAATCCAGGCATATCCATCATATATGCGAAACTCTAGTGTATTCTGTGTATATGACGTGAGAGTACGAAAAGATAAAAATAGAAATTAATGGGTGTGAAGGGGGGTAAGGGGGGGCAAAAGAGGGACGAACACTGATACAGTCAGACGAAAACTAGTCAGCGCACAAAAGAGATCAACAGGATTTCATATGCTGTTTTTGTTTCGTCAGTCATGCACACCCTCGCCCATATTGCCCCTTTCATACAGTCTGAGAGATGAAGACACTTGGAGCCAATGGAGCAACATCGTGGCTTTCATCTTCTCTTGTTGAGCGAATTCTTTGAGGCTACTTCAATCAAGAGAAGGAAGTGCTCCGGAACACTGCGCTTTTATTCGCAGGAAGTGTAGAAATGCCGTCGGCAATCTTGGGACACTCCAAAAAGAGCCAGAGGCAGACTAGAAGAAATAGAAATAAAAGAATGTACGCACTGGAGGTGAAAGAAGTAATCGTCGTTGCATTAATTACGGAAAGTTCTAAGTAATGTTACATCAATCTGCCAGCAGCACAATATCGCCAGCTCCCGTGGTAGCAGCAAAGACGCGTCACACACTCTAGAAACAAATGAGTGTTCGATTTCCGGTAGAACACAAGGACGGCCGATAACTGACAATGAATGAAAATTTCCAATAAAAAAATAGATGACGACAGCAATGTGCGCAGAAAAGATGAACAGTTCAAAAGTTATGTATTGTTAGAATAGGGTAAGGACAACCATCACATCTAATATAACAACCTTTTACAGTAAAGTGTAGGCATTTCTTTAGAGTTGAAAGCAATATTCAAGATTCACATGGTGCACTTAAGTTGTGGATGAAGATTGCAGAGGATGATGTCTTTACAACTGTCTTTTACAGCTAACCAAAAGGCATCCATATGGTGTCATGATTGGAGACAGCTGTGAGCTCCAGCATTTCCAACTTCTTCTGAGGGCAATAAACGCGAAAAGATATCTGGAGGTTGGTAAGTATAATATTGTGAGCTATGAAGGATTTACAAGCTCCGTACTGGTGAAGAACCGAGAGATAGCCAAACATTTACACTAAACTACGACGCTCATACTTGATTTCTTTCTTAAGCTTTGTTTATTTATGTAAAAGTAAAATGACATTAAAATACACTAATTGCGCAGACGGGCTGGTGAACTTCTGCCATGATGTAATTAACCCGAGACCATCACTGTCAAAATGTGTTCCTTTTTTTTTGCCCAGTCTTGGGTTAAATACATTATGGTAAAAGATCAATGTAGTTACAAAAAGCTATGCATTTTCAGGTACTTACACCGGATGCAGCGCCCTTGCTGCGGCCCTGGCGATGCCTCCTGATGGAAGGGTGATCACGCTAGACATTTTTGAGTGTCTTGTGGATCTTGGTCGACCTTTTTGGAAGCAGGTACACATCACTAGTTATTAGCCATATAACCAACATGGGTTTCTTAAAACACTAATGACGAATCTAAAAAAAATATATAGTTTTGAGGTTTTGCGAGGAGGTAATTTTCTACTAGAAAGCTGACAGCGTAGCTAAAATCAGCTTGTATTCTTGGCAGAAAACAAATTCATCAACGTAGGTGTCGTGATACATACTTTTTTTACCAAATAATCGTCAGGCACACTTTCTGCCCATGAAATAAATGCAAACGAACGTATTTGGTTTTAGATTTACTGTGTTTATTTTGCATTCTTTACCTAGGCTGGTGTGGAAAAGAAGATTGAAACACGAATTGGTCCTGCAAAAGACACGCTCAGTAAGCTGGATCGCCTTCCTTTCCCTCCTATTTATCCTTAATATACAAATACAAAAACAGCCATTGTATCCGGATCTCAAATCAAGACAACTTATGAGGTCCCGCTACTGCTAAAAAAATTGTTTGTGCTCATGAATGAAACGGAGGTTCTGTATTAACAATACAATTCGTATTTTCGGATAGTTTATTGATCCCTAGTGATATGTTTCTATTGTGAAATATGATATTAATATTAAAACAAAACTTTCGGCGAATAGATATGTTTGGTCTGCGTCACGCCAGCAATTGAAAAACAAATAATATACATTATTGCTCACTTTATTGTTCACCGGCAATCACAGGGCGGCGAATGGCATCAGGGGCTAGCAAGGAGATTAGAGATTGTATACATTCATAAGAAGAGAAACAATCAATCGCCCTTGGCCGGAAATTTAAAAGGAAGAACAATTGCATGAATATGCGGATAGTAGGTTTTCATAGAATATATTTATGGGAGTTTTATAGTGGGGTACGTTATAGCGAAGGACTTGGCAATTTTCAGCGTTGAGAAAAGAATAGTTATAAAAGTTAAAAAAGCGTTTCGAAAAAGCGTTATTAAAAGTATAAAAAATTACTATGAATAACATTAATACAAATGCCACACGAGCAATGATCTACTAAATTTGACGGGTGAAGTCTCTCCCGCTAAATTTAGTAAATATGGTCGATTGAGTACTATCTAGAAATTTAATTATCAATGCAATCGTTGGTACCACCGATGCAGCATGGCTCCCTTACGTGTAGCGCCTTACTCCCATTGACCGGCAAAGTGGTCATATGGCCATAACGAAAACTTGTAGCGTTCTCGTCAGATGGCGTAGTAAATCAAGAATTGCGCAAAGATTTCCCAGCGAAATTTTCTTTCCGCTCATAAAGATTTTTTATGAGGTTCAAATCAACACGGCAGAGATTATGAACCTTACATATCTGAATAAAACTTTAAATTTGGAGTATAAATAAATTTATTAGCTTCACTTCTGTTCTCTTTGTGATTTCAAAATTGTAAATTTTTGCAAGTTTTAGACACCGGATTTTTTTTTTCAAATTTGAACCCACGCATATGTGTGGGTGAAGTCTCAATAAATCAAAAGGTCAATAAAATAAACCGATTTTTTTGTCCGAATAAACAGAAATCTGCAAAATTGTGCGAGGTAAAACAAATAAGTTTAGATTCTTTCTTTGTGTGGATCATCTTGAAACAATTGTTTGTTAATGACAGGCACATATAGATGTTGCACTTTTCGCGACGTGTGCGGCTGTCATCCTTCTCTGCGATAAAGACGAGCATTAGCAATGACATCAACCACGGGCCAATAGTCATAGTTATCCAGTATTTTTTCGGGCACCTGAAGCTTCTCAGTTCCCAGCTTCATTGCGTCTTGGCATTTGGAGCTCGTTCAGGGGCTTCTTTGTTATTGGCGTGCAGATCAGTGCCTCACCAGAAGATATCCGGCACGCGAAGAGATCCGTCGCATCTTTCGTGTAATTCTCTTTCTGAAAACTGTCCTTTCGGATTTCCATCCAGGCATTGACAATGGTAACGTCCATAAAATGCAGAATTACTTTCATGGATTCACATTTCTTGTTTGATCCCTGCGCGGTGGCATTCCATCATTTCGTTACAGATGTTGAAGTCACCCATGTGCCGGTTTTAGAATGAGACCAAAGAAGAAGCAAAAACCTGGCAGTATAACGCTTTACTTCCAGCGCTTTACTTCCTAGACAGGATTGCTACCACTGCAGGTCGAAGCTATCACCAAGCTCTTGTTATCGCAACACTTGACAACTGCCACTTCGTCGTCTTGTAGGCAAAATTCTTGAAGTTCGCCCTGTTTCAAGTCTTTTTCGGGAAGAAACGTCACACTCCTTAGGCGGTTCGGCATGATGGTTACCGTTCCTTCCGGGTATTTTTACTCTCAGGCGTTTTTCCCTGGTATACCTGTGAAGTCTCTGCAAAGATATATATTCTGGAATTCTCAGAAAAAGATTCCGTCAAGCGGAGCGCAACACTTCCTCTCAGGCCGATGTCAAGGTCCGCCAATCTGTTTGTCATTGTTGCCTTGTTAAATCTCGAGATCTACGACAAGCCCTCTTGATCTTGTAATTGCAATTTTTGTTTTTTTGTCTTACAGGCCGTGGCTTTCTTTTAACGTATTGCCTCATGGAGCACCTTCGAACGAATCAAAATATTTTCTACTCCTCCACGTAGTACGGGCCTGGTGCACTTCGTAGTTTACGCACCGCTTTCGCATGGCATTGATGAGGGGCTGCACTTTCCACAACATATTATTTTCAGCCTGACCGGGAATTACTTCTGTGTTGACGAAGTGTAGACTCGAAAGAAGTGTGCAAAATTCATCACGAGGGAGTACTGAGCTAATCAAGTGAAGCTCGACTGCTCTCTGCCAGTATGTGCTGACTCTTGGGTGCTTGATGCAGCCCAACACAGCATGCATGCCGTACAGTTGCTTCATTTTCTTAACTGTGATGTTAATCGACATCCCCATTTTGGCTATGTAGTACCTGTTGAAGTACTCAGCCCCCGGCTCGAAGAAGCTGTCAAGGTAACATATTTTTAAATGTTCAAGTGGTAGACGAGGCAAAGGACCCAGCCATCTCTGATTCATAAAAATTTTATCTGGATTGGACTGAAAGGATTTGTGCTTCCATAAAAATCTTCTCTGTGGCGTCTAGGACGGGGCTTGGGCAGATGTGTTCGCACAACTTGGTTCGTCCGAGTTGTCTGGCTTCGGCCGTGCATCAGAAGCGCGGGGAAAGGCACGGTGAGCACAGGTTTCGGCTTTCAAGTCGTGCCTCAAAGCTCTAGTCGTCTGTTGACGCTTGCTCGATGTCTGGACCCTCTAAAACCTGTAATGTCTCAACGCTGTCGTCTTCATTCTCGGGGTCGACTGGTCCTGTAAATGCACATCAATCGCCGAATTATTACAAGGTTAATACAACAAGTTAAACGCACTTAGTGTACAATTTGTACATTTAAAAATAAACAAAATTAATTGTTCGTGATACATCACACCATTCTCAAAGAGGCACGCAAACTGTGAGACTTTTGACCTGACCCACAGAAAGGTGTGTGTGCGAATTAAACGCCCGATACCAACCACCGCATTTCACTTCGAAAAATAATATATGGTATAACTGCGCACAGAATATTCACAAATGTCATGTCGTTATCCAGAAATAATAAACATTAGTAAAGAAATCAACAAAAGCCAGCTTACTTTTTCGCGATGACCGCCCGCCGCCCGACAAGGAGACGTCCATTTCACAAAATGCTTGGGGAGCTCTGGTGTCACGAAAGCGTGTCAACAATTAGTTGTTTACTGTCGGAAGCCTCAGCGATGGTTTCCGTTTCGTTCTAATGCTTCTGTTGAAGAACTGGTAAAACTAAGCTCCCGTCTTTACACCCACATGTTTTTTCTGAGCAAGGTTCTGAAAAGGTACTCAGATGGTTTCTTTCGGTCATTGCAGTTAATTGGTGCTGAGCTACAACAAAGAAATGTTCGTAAAAAAATAGCAGAAAACTAATGTATATGTTACTTTGTTTGAAAGTCATAGAAACTTTCTTTGGTGATATTTAAATACCAATTGTTTAGTTTGTACACACTGAACTGATTCTAACACTCAAAATCAATCGACATTTTTAAATTTTCAGCTTCAGTGGCACTACGTCTAGCAACAACGCCTCGTAGCTTTCCTTCTTGAAGCGCTTTTTTCTAATCTAGTTAACTTTGCTGCGCGTATGTATAGCCTAATTCTCTAGTGCTGTAAACGAATGACTGAATGGTAAAGCGTGGTGACTTACAGAGAATTGGATATGAGAAAAGAGTAGGTTACTTATGAGAACCATTGGAATAAGGACCGTTAACCTAATAAATTATAGAATTGTATATATTTCTGCTGAGCTATGGTAAAATATTGTATGTAATTAATTGTGTAGAAAAGTCCGTGTCCCTATTACATTTGGATCATCTGTATAATCGAAAGGCACCAGCCGCGGCCACCAAGCACTATACGCAAAACATTTATTGTCTATGAATATTGTCATTTAAGATATCGAGTAACACTAATATAAAAACCAAAATATATTTTACTCCCATGGCTGACCTGGACAACCATTAAATGTACAGTGTGAGCTGTGCTGAGTGTCATGAGGTTGTCTGAGCTACCGTTGGTGCGTTAATTTAACGGGTAACGTCTCTCCCGTCAAAATTAGCGGCCGCTCGACAGTTGTTTTCGTGGAGTTCTTTCGAAACTTCACAGTTATCTCGCAGACACCACCCCCAGACACAGCCTGCTTTCAAACACTCGAATGTATGAACAGCATATAATTACGAGCTTGTGAATGCCTAATAAGATATTAAGCTATAATGCGCTTACATATGCTGACTGAGTATGTGCATATGTGTATATGAGGGAGATTTTGGTTGAGTGCTCGGTTAGTAAGTTTACACGTAGACCTAAAGTACGACGCTCGATATCCTATCCAAGAAACCTGGAGTACCACCCTTCCCACAAGCCTTTCGAGAGAGCCAATCGTTGCGACCTACGCAGCAGCGATTGGTCACCCCCGAGAGCACTCGGGAGCACTCAGGAGTAGCCCAGGTTGACCAAAAAAGCTGCGGCTTTGGTCACCGTTCGGGTCGTGTCCTTCCACACTTCTGGCTTTACCCCTGGTGGCGTCATGTCGCATACACAAGCTTTCTACCTTCATGGCAGGAAGACTAGACGCTCGGAATATTTTAGAGTTTATGTTCGGACATGAAGTAAATACTCGTTTTTTTTTTGTTTTTTGTTTTTTTCTGCGGATACTTGTTTTTTTTTTTTTGCCTGCCCCGATATTGGAGTGGTACCATTGTCTCTACAGTTGTGGGGATATTCCTCAATCGCATTTCTTAAAATTCTTTATTTCAGGTGAGCTAATAGCGGAGGGTCAGGCTGGAACGTTTGATTTTGCTTTTATTGACGCGGACAAAGGCAATTACGATGACTATTACGAGAAGTGTCTCCAGCTCGTCAGAAGGAATGGCATAATTGCCCTTGACAACGTGAGTAAGATCAGCTCTAGAGGGATCAGATTAGTAATTTCTATAATCATTTTTCGTTACAGGTATTATGGAGGGGATCTGTCTACATGCCCTCTGGACTCAACACTGACTCAGAGACCTTGGCTCTGGAAACAATTCAACGAAAAATTGCACACAGATGATCGGATTCATCTGTCCATGCTAACCGTTGCTGATGGCGTCACATTTGCCCTAAAGAAATAGCACTTGCATTTTAAGAGTGATTTAAGTCTTCAGGTTAACTAACGTAAGGCTCTTACAATATGTAGCACAGCTCAGTTGAAGATTTTCTTTTGCGAGATAAACAAACTGGAGGATTAGGAGATCATTATTGCAGAAAACATAATGCGCAGTTTTTGGCCTGCGTCATTCCGCATAGACATGCATATCTGGTGGCGGGATTATTAGATAAATCGCATTTACTCGATTTGACTGCAACCTGCACTCGTACGGAAAGAGTTTGTACAGTTTAATTTCTAAAGGGGTTGTTTTAGGGCGGTACATTATGGGGCAAAATAAATGATTTCAGCAAATGAATGGTCTACACAGACACTTTAGTAGTCGGTGGTAACACCAATACTACGTTTCTTTTGTCCTGACTATAGTTGTTAAACTAAATCCGCACTTTTTATATTATATATTATACTGTATAATATAATATATAGTTAATATCTAGAACTTACGCTTTCTTAAACAAAACACAACAGAACCGTGGCCCTCTCTACCCGAGTAAGATGCGTTCGCTTTTAAAAGGATTCTGAACCGAAATCTGGATTCCTTAAAACACGGCGGCAAAAGCGTGCAGCGGGAGGCAACAAACACCAAAACATCACTCATACAGCGATATCTCAAACGGATGACCGTATTTTTTTTTTTTTTAAATGAGGCGCATTTGGCAGATATGTTTCCGTCATGTTTCTCCGAGAAGGAGAGGGAACGGCCCCGCGTCGTCTCCGCCTCGCCGCCTTGAGGGGGCGAAGCGAAGAGAGGAGGAAATGAGATATCTTTACGTCACGCGCCTCGTCCGGCCTCGTTCAATCTCGACCTCGTTTTCCAAAAATACAGCCACCCATTCGAGATATCGCCTTACGAACATTGTTGTAGGGATTTTAGCGTCCCGCCTACATTTCCCGCATTTTTTTTTAATTCCAAATTTTGGTTTATTATTTTTTTAAGATGGCTAAATCCACAAATGTATATATTTTATATAACATCTAGCCATATCTGGCGTGGAACGACTAGTTGCTTCCCTTAGGTATTTACAGTGTTGAGGGGTCAGGTCCGTGGAGCGACGGCTGAGCATCCATTTTTATTGTTAGGGCAGTTCCAGCAGGGAGACATCATAAACAAAATATTCCCATTTTACACCGCCATATGCACAAATTGTTTTAACGTTTCGCTTTCGGTGCGGGGGCACCATCCGTCGTTACACACAGTAAGCGAAACTTGACAAGTGGTCCTATACTTCGCCCAACTTCGTCTGCCCTTTGCTAACCTCGTATGTTTGTTTACGCTCCAGATGCGCCCTCGACCATTTGCTTGCTTTCGACCTCAGTCAATGATTGTGCGCTTTTCTGTCTCGCCATTGAGCGTTTACTGGGCGTTCTCTGTGTTGCCCCTTCTTATGCTTGTCCCCCTTGTACTCCAATGCGCCAAAGATCTGTTTTCAGACACTTACTTGTCGTGTTTATTGAAAATAATATAGCTCTGCCCTTAGGCGCCGCTTCCCGGGTTGAGCGTCGTCGCCGTCGCCGTCGACGTCAACGTCGACGTCGTCGCAACTGCGCGTTGCATTACGGGACGTTTCCCATAATGACGTCACACGTGAAATCACGTGTGACATCAGGAGGGTAAAATTTTTTCGCTAAAGTTAGCGGGAAAATATTTTAGCTAGATTTAGCGGGAAATTTTTACACTTGTGACGTCACGTGTGACGGCACTCTAAATAAATGTGACGTCACGTGAATAAAAGTGACGTCACACGTGACGTCACCTGTGACGCTACGAGGGTAAAAATTTCCCGCTACATTTAGCAGGAAAATTTAGCGAAGTTTTACCCTGGTGACGTTATACGTTACGTCACGTGTGACGTAACGTAAATGAATGTGACGTCACCTAACATTTCCGCTTAATCTCAGCTAAATTTAGCGGAAAAAATATCCCCGTAAAATTTAGCGGGGAATTTGACGTCACGTGACCTGTATACCTATTCCCTTTCCACGCTAAATTCATCGGAAAATTTAGCGCAAATTTCTTGCTAAATAGGAAAGGAGCAGGAGAGAAGGAGGTCAGGGTACGGAGTGGGAGGAGGGGCATTCCCTCCCCTCCGTACCGTCCGTTCCTCCTTTCCCAAAAACTGCGCTGTAATTCGTCATTACAGAGAATTGTGAAGGCTTCATGTTTTATATATCCGACAGGTTGTCTTGCAGGCGGACTCATTCCTTTGAATAAACCAGAATTTTAGCAGCTTCTCAGGGCGCCACATTTGTTCCTTCTACAAAGGCGAGGTCGACGGAAATTTAAATGTATACTCCTTTGTCCAGGAGTAGTTGACAAGTTATTCCTTTTGATTGGCCGTTTTCGTCGTGCGCGCAATTGTATGTTGGCCTTCTGCTAATATGGTGTTTCCTTTTTATTTTTATTTTGGTTTAACTCTGTAGAGTTCGGTCATTACAGAATGCCGCAATCTTACACCCCTAGATCTGTGATGCCTTGCAAACTACTAGGCACTTTGATACTTTAGTACCATGATCTAAGGGAAAGAGAAAACAGCCGTCGGATGGCCAAACCATGCTTTTCATGTCAGGCTCGTCAAAATATTAGGCGCTGTAGCGATGAGCAATCTGCGTTAAGTCCTTATTTCGTACTCTTTTAGTTCACATTCCGCCCACTGAGAAACACGGCGAAAGAACTCAAGTACGCACCTGATCTGGATACACCAACGTTTCCTTCCACACAATAAAGTGACCTTGCTATGGTCACCGAACGTCGACAGACGCTCGCACGAAAGCAGTGTCTGAAGCCAGCTAGAGACGCACCATCTTCCGAGTGACGCCTGCCACCAACGAGGCAACGCTAGTTTGGGCTCCAAGCAGCGTTACTAGAACCACTCAGTTGGAAAATTGCCATAGAGCCGGCTCTGAAAAAGTGGCACCGATCCGTACTCAAGAACCGAGCTAATGGCGACCGCAACGCCACCATTCTTTCCGCAGCGGTCACTCGAGGAACTGCACGTGACTTTTATTTTGCCTTTTAGCGGCCATTTGCGCACCGAAACATATACGGTAGAATGGGTTTCAGGGGTGCCACCCCCTTCTCCCAAGCAAAACGCGCCGCGAATTACCACCGAAGTTAAGATGCGTCTAAGTCGGGACGTGCTACCTGAAATTACCGCTGAGACATGGTTATATACAAGCAATACTAATTGTGCCGCAAAACCTTGCAAAGTAAAGATTTTAGAAAACATCACGCGCCCTTCACTTTGTACTAAACTCCAATAAAAGTTACCTAAAAAAGAGCGTTTTCCGTTTATTTTGACGGAAACATATGCTTTCTAAAAGCTCAAGGTGACCACAGTAAAGACAACAGGGTAAGAGTGGCGCTGTTGTCGTATTTAGCTCGGTCTTTGTGGACGCCAGCGGCCCAGGTTTCAACGGTGAGTTTCGCAAATGAGTGCTCTATTAACGTTGGCTCCAAGCTGTATGCGGGGCGTAAGTTCGTCTGCTTCTTGAGCAAGGGTTGCCTTGACGCCAGATCGTCAAGCTCTGTCTGTCTATGCAGGTGAAACCTATAAACTAAGTTCATCGTGACATGGCCATGGGGGAGGCGCCATAATTTCACAAGCACCCAGCTTCATCGGTCGGCATCTTCAAAGGGACGTCACGGTTCGCGGCACTTGTTAACTTGAAACTTCACAAATTTTTTCGAGCGAGAAAGTCCCGAGAGAGAAATCTGGGGAGCACGCGCTTCGTCGACAGCGGTGCTATTTTTTCGGAAAACAAAACAAAACAAGAAGATGATAAAAGCAAAACGAGAAAACAGAGAGGTTAAAGAAGGCGGCCTGCCTCGGTTGGCCACTCTGAGTTGGGAAGGGGATGAGAAGAGAAAATAAGGAGGATAGAACCAAAGATACACATAAGTTAAGATAAATCTATATTTTAAATAAATAAATACCATACATTGTTTTGTCATAAAAAGTTAGCCTTTATTTGTAACTCAGGAATGGCGTTCGAGGTTGGCGCCGTTCCTGCTAGGTTGTTTTTCTCTTACTAAAATGGCGGATGCCGGCGGCTGCGCGTCGACTCCGGCGGCAAAGCGGAAGAAGCAGAGCTCTTGCTGCTCGGACCGACAGTTCGACATGCTTATATAATACATGTTCGCAAATTGAGTGTTGGTCCGGGCAGCAACGGAGTCAACACTTACCGCATCGGAGAGGACGGTCCTCTGGGACGTGATTACGGGCCGCCTCGACGCGGAAGGGCCTGCCTTCAAGGAAAGAGCAGAGTGGAAAATTTTGTGGAACGGGCCCGCGTCTGTTCGGCGCGAAAGCACGACGACCTGCTGGCGGTGCAGAAGCCGCGGACGGGCGGTGGTCCCAACCCGGTGAGTCCCCTCAACGAGGTTGAGAGCCGGATTCTGGCCATCGTCGGGAAGGACTCGTCGAGGGGCTGCGGTGGTCTGCATCCCAGGCAGTCCCTTCCGCCGTCCTCGAGGCTTCGGTGAGAAACCCAGCTTGTGTTGTGTGTAATATCGGCGTAATAGCGCAATAAACGGAGGAATGCACGTATAAAATACAAGAACACTGTGCGGTACTGTTAACGCGAACGAGCGATCGCGGGTTTTCTTTCTGTTCTTCTCTTAGAATTTAAAGGCTCTCATGAAACCTAGTATGTAAGGAAGTCCTCCTTGGCGCACTAATTAATCCGATATCGTGTTCTCGCTTACCGTGTCGCACATTGTACATAAATCTCGACAGTGTTTGAGCCTCTGAACCTCCACCTTTTGTGTAATAGGACTGCAGTCTCCTGCAAACCCCAATGTGCACGAATTCTTTGCTCGACCAAAAATATATGCGTTTTATATTGCAGCATTTCTGCCTAGCCAGCAAGAAAGAACAAATGCTGTTTTATGTTGAGGAAGATTTACATGCTTTGTTGCAATGCAGTAGAGGGGCAGCATTGATTACAGTGAATCTGCTTTGCAGCCCCGCTGCCAGCAGAGCTGCTCTACCTAGAAGAGAGTCTGGGGGTGCCTCCACAGGAGCCTCTTCAGCCGGCCAGCCATCAAGCTGCTTCAAAAGGTGGACCGCCGGCTGTTGATTGGGGTCAATAGAGACTCATTCCCGTGTTCACAGTAAACATATGAGTTCGGTAATTCTCGCATGCATAAAAAAAGCTACTGTATGGATCAGAGTGTGTTTCGTTGAATACTTGTTTATTTTTTGCCGCTCGCCGGCATTGCCGAGAGGGCCCCCTGTTGGAGAGGAGATCGCTGGGGGTGCGCGGGAACGCGGATTTGGACGATTTGGTAATTTTTTATATGAATGCGTGGTGTAATACTTGTGATGCCGAAAGCGGCGGCGGCATTGCCTCTCTGGTTTCACATTATTGAAATCATGTTTAAAGTTTACCGTGTTCCAGAAGCTACTAGAGTGCAGGTTAGTCTTGCAGCTTTTGTCGCGCGATTGCTCAGTGGAGGCGCGCGAGGCTCATGACGCGGGCTAGCTTTCATTCAGCAAACTGAAGAGGCGCGTGTTCAACTAACTAGGTTTGTCTACTCACCGTCTCCGCGACCTTTTCGGAGAAGCTGACAAGCTTCCAGACGAAACATGCTGCTCCGCGTCTGTTCGGGCCAGGATGATTCTCGACGCCTACCTGGACAGCAGGAAGGTGAGATCGTTCGAGGCCCCCAAGGAGCTCCTGATATCTGATCGGGTTAAGACGACGGCGGCAGCAGAAGCGGCAAGGCACGTTGTTCTGACAAAGTGTGGCAATTGGATGAAGCTGAAGGAGCTTTATAGAGTGCCTGGAACACTTTGAAGAGACCAAGCGGATTTGCTCAAAGCCCGAACGTGTTCGTGAAAGGCCAAAGGAGGCCGAGAAAGCTGGAGCGAAGATATCCAGAGACAAGAGGCGGCGGAAGTGTTTTGCCTGTAAAGCGGTTGAGCACCTCATCACCGAGTGGTCCATGATCACAGCTTTGATACACTACTTCTCTCAAATGCAATGATATATTTTTTTACACTTTGCAAGTTGAGCAATTAATATTAGATTTGTTTGGGGCTTGGCAGTTATACAAATTCTCTAAAGATATAAAATTTATGAACAGCAATGCAAATGAATCTGCCAGCTGAACCGAGTTGACAGAAGTGATGCTGCCACACGTTAGAGCGGTTTGGGACGTGCATGAAGGTGATATTTTGTTTATGCCCAATCTATGCAGGGTTGACTGTTTGTTTCAACACTGATATTGTGTATTGCTTATGGCCCGCTCACACTGGGAGCTGACCCGCAAAGCAGTTCAGAGTGTGAGGTTGAAGGGGTACTGAATCCAAACTTAAAATATACCTATATCGTTCAGAAATAAGTTAACCATGATCAACTCTATGTGCTAATAACAATCGCAAGCTTGTATTTCAAACTAGTGGCTGCATTTTTCGTTCTAAATGTTTGATTTTGACGAGTGCTTCAAAATCAGCCATCGAAAAACTTCGGTACACCGCAAAACTTTGCGTGAATAGATTGATGTACGGAGACACATCTGCATGAAAACGACAGAATGGGCGTAAAATGCACATGGTGCAATTCTGATCACGATTTTCAGTTGGTACGCACATGTTGCAAACTTTAAAAATAAGTGTGGTTGAAAGCTGCAATGCTTGACAGCCTTCTCCTTGCTGTTTACAGCCCCCCCCCCCCCCTGGATCCCCCCAAGAACACAGCCAAAGAGCTGACCCCAAAGGCGACGGAGGGATGAGCCTACTTTAAGAGACATGCTCGGCGTACTGAAAGTAATCCTGACTGCACAGCAGAACACTACGGCAGCCATCAACCGCTTGGCCGGCGCAAGTATTGTACTCGCTCTTTATACTGTCGTGTGGTGGCCTATTATGGCGAAAAAGCAAACTTTGTCCGCATTAGTATGATGCGAGTTCATAGTGTTGCATATGCATCATTCAGTGCCAGTGGAGGGCACTTCATAGATTGCCAATGGTCTATAGAGCATTCTACTTGTGGATCTCTGAGTAGCACCATTTTGTTCGTCTGTAGCACGATATAAGGTTGACAACCTTGTATTCTTTAATCAACTCTCAAATAGGTTATTTGTGGTGGAATTGATTGACAATCACACTTTATTAACCAGTTTGAGAATTCTGTTTGTGGATTGGCACAAAACAAAGGGAGTGTTTCCACGGTGTGCTGCAGACAAAAGAAACAAATAATGGTCCTGGGTGTGCCACCAACAACAAGCAGACAGGTCTTTATAATTCTATATTTACATAAATTGTCATATTTAAACACAATGACCACGCTAAAACGATTGATCGAGCAAGTATGAACCAAACATTAGTAAATGCACATAAAAACTACACGATTAGATCAATAGACAGGTTATACCAGAGCCACAAGCAACGCGCACATAGCTAAAAGGAACAATACACAGGAACTACATGAAATCACAGTAACTCATTGCACTTGTATGCTTAGAGCACCAAGAGTGTTTATTGAGGAAAAAATCAAAATGTATATTGTCACGAATGACAAGTGATGAGGCGGCGAATGACTGAGTAAACTGAAGGTTTAATGGGGCGAACTTGTGCCCAAAAATAAAGGGAAAAAGAAAGATAACAACAGAGCGTCGCGGGCGTCGAAAGCGGCGAAGCAGCAGGATCGAACGCTGAGGCGAAACTGACTTTGGCTCGCCACGCGAAGCCCCTTTTGTACACGCGTGGGCTTCTGGAATAATCGGCGTGGAAGGTTCGACGCGTAGAACTTTCGGGCCTAGAATAAACAATAATGTTCTCGAATTCACCAGAATAATAAACTGAAAGTATAAACAAAATTCGCGGAGCCCCCAGGAATCGAACCCTGGGCCTCCGCACGAAAGTCAAGCGCGGTAACCACTCGGCCACGCACGCGCTTGCTCGCCGACGCGCGTGGCATTACTCCCCCCTTTAAAAAGGCATCGCCTCGATGCCACGTGAAAGGCAACAGAACAGAGCAAGACAAACAAAAGAATGGGAAAATACGGAAGCTGGCAAAACACAATCCTATCAAGCGTTGCACGAGATCACAGTTCACAGTCTTATCGCGCGTAGTACGGCTTGAGGCGCACGACGTGAACGACTTCCGGTCGTGGAGGGCGGCGTGATGAAGTCCGTGTTCCATCGGGCATCACCTCGTAGTTCAGATCGCCAAGTCGGCGAAGCACTTTGTAGGGTCCGAAGTAGCGCTTCAGGAGTTTCTCGCTTAGACCGCGTCGTCGTATTGGGGTCCAAACCCACACACGGTCCCCGGGCTTGAAGCGAACGTCGATCCGGCGAAGGTTGTACCGGGCAGCGTCGACACGTTGTTGGTCTTGGATTCGGAGT
The DNA here is from genome assembly GCA_037355805.1 of Ixodes ricinus. Taxonomy (NCBI): domain Eukaryota; kingdom Metazoa; phylum Arthropoda; class Arachnida; order Ixodida; family Ixodidae; genus Ixodes; species Ixodes ricinus. Next base: position 74,822 of record JAZHYW010010965.1, on the reverse strand, counting down.
CGGGCGAGCTGGCGGACTTCTTCGGCTCGTTGAGCAACCACCTGGGCGTCGGGAATCCCATCGTCAGCTGGCTCATGGGGTAGCATTGCGTCGAGCATGGTCGACACTTTTTCTGCCATGCACCAGCTGAAACGGTGTTACTCCTGTTGTCTCTTGCACCGCCGTGTTGTAAGCAAATGTGACGTAGGGTAACACCTCGTCCCAAGTCTTATGCTCTACGTCGACATACATTGAGATCATGTCGGCGATGGTTTTGTTCAGCCGTTCAGTTAGTCCATTTGTCTGCGGATGGTACGCAGTGGTTCGACGGTGGCCGGTGCCACTGAGACGAAGGATCTCTTGCGTTAGCTGGGCCATGAACGATGATCCACGGTCGGTAATGAGGACTTCGGGGGCGCCGTGCCGGAGGACAATGGACTCGATGAAAAACTTGGCGACTTCCACAGCCGTACCTGATGGAAGGGCTTTCGTCTCGGCGTACCGTGTAAGATAATCTGTGGCGACGATTATCCAGCGGTTTCCCGACGTTGACGGTGGGAAAGGGCCAAGTAAATCCATTCCGATCTGCTGGAACGGTCTGGACGGGGGAGCAATCGGATGCAGAAGTCCTGACGGCTTCGTCGGCGGTTTTTTTCGTCGTTGACACTCGTGGCATGATCGAATGTAGAGGTGAACGGTCTTCGGTAGCCTCGGCCAGTAATACTTTTCTCGAATCCTGGCGAGCGTCCTGCTGTAGCCAAGGTGCCCAGCCGTTGGGTCGTCGTGACAGGCTTGGAATATCTCCTCTCTAAGGTCGGCAGGGATTACCAGCAGCCATGGCGAGCTGTTGTCTCCGAAGTTCTCCTTGTAAAGCACACCTTGTCGGAGGACAAAGGTCGGCAGGGCCCTCAAGAAGACACGGGGGATAGTACCCCCTTGTCCTTCGAGGTGCTCGATTAGGGCGCGCAACTCAGGATCGCTTCTTTGACGTCGCGCCATGTCGTCGGTGTTCACCGCGCCTAGGAAGCACTCGTCGTCATCGTCGTCGCTGCTACCGGAGGATGCCTCGACAGGGGCTCTGGACAGGCAATCGGCGTCACTGTGCTTGCGGCCTGACTTGTAGACCACAGTCATGTTGAACTCCTGCAGTCGGAGGCTCCATCGAGCGAGACGTCCTGAAGGGTCCTTGAGGTTCGCAAGCCAGCAGAGCGAGTGGTGGTCCGTGACAACGCGGAAAGGGCTCCCGTATAAGTACGGGCGAAACTTCGTGATGGCCCAGACGACCGCCAGACATTCTTTTTCAGTCGTGGAGTAATTTCTCTCCGCCCTGGACAGTGTCCGACTGGCGTAGGCGATGACTCGCTCGGTGCCTTCTTGCACTTGAACCAGTACCGCGCCAAGGCCTTCGTTACTTGCGTCCGTATGAATCTCGGTTTCCGCATCTTGATCGAAGTGTCCAAGAACAGGAGGAGTCTGGAGTCGTTGCTTCAGCTCGTCGAATGCGTGCTGTTGCTCCTCGGCCCATTCAAACTTCTCGGCGTCCTTCGTAAGTTTTGTGAGCGGTGCGGAAATTCTTGCGAAATCCCGAACGAAGCGTCGATAGTAGGCACAAAGTCCTAGGAATCTTCGCACGGCCTTCTTGTCTGAAGGCGCTGGAAATGCCGCAACGGCGCGAGTCTTCTCGGGGTCTGGGCGGACGCCGTCATTACTAACCACGTGGCCTAGGAACTTCAGTTCGTCATAGGCGAACCGGCACTTGGACGGCTTAAGGGTGAGTCGTGCGGTCTGTATGGCTTGGAGTACAGCTCGGAGTCGTCGCAAGTGCTCGTCGAAGTCACTTGAAAACACAACGACGTCGTCAAGGTAGACAAGACAGCTCTGCCACTTCAGTCCTGCCAGCACGGTGTCCATGACACGCTGGAAAGTTGCTGGCGCCGTGCATAGTCCGAAAGGCATCACCTTGAACTCGTACAGTCCATCCGGCGTGACGAAAGCTGTCTTCTCTCGGTCCCGTTCGTCGACTTCGATCTGCCAGTAACCGCTTCTTCAGGTCCATCGATGAAAAGTACCGGGAGTGGCGCAGCCGGTCTAGTGTGTCATCGATGCGGGGGAGTGGATAGACGTCTTTCTTGGTTACCGCGTTCAGCTGTCGGTAGTCCACGCAGAACCTAAGCGTTCCGTCCTTCTTCTTGACAAGCACGACTGGAGAGGCCCACGGACTGCTTGAAGGCTGGATGATGTCGTCGTTCAGCATTTCTTGCACTTGCTCTTGAATGACCTCCCTTTCTTTACGGAGACTCTGTACGGCGATCGGTGCACAGGGAGCGCGTCGTCCTCGGTAATGATGCGATGCTTCGCAACGGCGGTTTGGCGCACCTTCGACGACTTCGCGAAGCAGTCGCTGTATTCGGCGAGGAGGTCAATCAGCTGTCGTCGTTTCGGGCCTGGAAGCTTCGGGTCGATGTCGAGCTGCGCTGGCGGCGCAATGTCTTGCTGAGGTGGCGATGATTCGTCAGCAATCACGGCGATTGCGGCGGAGTTTCGAAGTTCCTCGACGTGGCCCACAGCGGCACCTTTCGTGAGGTGTTGCGTTTCTTGTCGGAAGTTCGTCACGAGGACCATGGTGCGCCCATCCTGGAGTTCAGCCACTCCTCTTGCGACGCCGATTCCTCTTCCTAGAAGCAACTGGAGGCTTCCCTCGAGCAGAACTTCGCCGCAGAAAGCTTCGGTGACCCCGACGGGCACGAAAACACTCGACCGCGGCGGTAAGTTCACGTGGCTTGCGAGGACTCGGACCGCGGATGAAGTAGCTTGGGGTTCGTCCTGTGGTGAAACAGGTTTTCGTAGCGTCAACCGGTTTGCTCCGAGGTCGATGACGGCGCCATACTCGCAGAGAAAGTCCATTCCGAGGATAACGTCCCTCGCACAGTCTTGCAGAACGACGAACTTCACAGGGCAGGTCTCACCGTGGATCTCGACGCGGGCAGTGCATCTCCCGACTGGTGTGATGAGGTGCCCACCGGCGGTTCGTATCTGGGGGCCTTCCCACGGCGTTGTCACTTTTCGTAGGCGGCGAGAGAGCCTCCCACTCAAGACTGAGTAGTCTGCTCCGGTGTCCACGAGTGCTGATGCGTCGTGGCCGTCGATGACGACGTTTAGGTTGTTGGACACCGTCGCAGGGGCGTCATTGCGATGCGTAGCGTCGGAAGAGTGGGAGCGCTCCGTCGTTCTTGGAGGCTCTTTGCTTCGGTCGTCTTCGGCAACGCCACCTCCAGGCGTTGCCGCATTTAGTTTTCCCGGCGACGCAGGGGAGACAGGCTCTCTCGGCGGGGTCGTGGCGCTGGAGACGCTGAACGTCTGGGCGACGGTGAGCGGGACTCACGGCGGAGAGGCGGCGTAGAAGATGGCGAACGTCGTAGGTACTCCTCGATGTCGCGAGGCCGTTCGTCGTACCGTGGGCGCGGGTCGTTCGGGTGGAACCCGCGCAGCCCCAGTTGTCGGTAGGGGCATCGACGGTAAATGTGGCCGGCTTCACCGCAGTGATAGCACAACGGGCGTCGGTCGGCCGTTCGCCACACGTCGGTCTTCCTCGGCGAGGGTCGCTCCGGGCGGACGTCCTGGACTTGTCTCTCCTGTCGTCGAGGATACTGCGGCATCGGAGGGTCTCGTCGGGGTGGCGCAGTGGCGTGGTGGTTAACTTGCGGCGGTCGCCGGGCCATGGCGGCGTAGCTCAAAGTCGGTTCCTCGGGGGCTGCCACACTCATGGGAGCCTCTGGTTGGATGGCTCTCTGGACTTCTTCCCGCACGACCTCGGCGATGGAGAGCGAGGCCGGGCGTGCGGCAGTGGGCAGCAGCTTCTTCAGCTCCTCCTGGACGACCTCACGGATGATGTCTCGGATGCCGGGGAGGTTGGAACCGAAGTCGGATACGGATCTCGACAGGCTAGTTACGCCAGGGTGTCGCTGGTAGTGTCTGGCGCGCGCTTGTAGGGCCCGTTCCATATTTGTTGCCTCCGTGACGAACTCGTCGACTGTTGTCGGCGGATTGCGAATAAGACCGCCAAAAATTTCGCTCTTTACACCCCTCATCAGGTGGTGCAGCTTCTTCTCCTCGGTAGCCTGAGGATCGGCGCGGGCGCTGAGGCGGAGAACATCCTCGACGAAGCTGGTGATGCTCTCATTTAGGCCTTGGGTTCTTGTTCGCAGGAGATCTTCGGCCCTCTCACGTCGGTGTTGGCAGGCAAACGTCTTCTTCAGTTCTTGCTTGCACACCTCCCACGACGTCAAAGAAGCCTCGTGGTTTTCCAGCCAGTGCCTCGCAGTCCCTTCCAGCGAAAAGTAAAGGTTCTGCAAGCAGTGCTCAGCTGACCAGCCGTTATGGCGGGCCACACGTTCATAGTGTTGCAGCCAGTCCTCGATGTCCTCGTGGGCGTCTCCGTGGAAAGGCGTCGGAGTTCTGGGGGCCACGGGCAGGTATACGACGGCAGGAGCGGCCGGGGTCTGGGCCTGGTCGGCCATCGTCGTCGTCCTTGTTTGCCTGGTCCTAGGTGGCAAGGGTCCTAACTCCGGGGGTAGGCCAAGGTTCCGGCGACTTGATCGGAGCTCGGTCTGGTCTTCGTTGGGTTCTTGGGGGCTTGTGTTCGGACTTGCACTGTCGGAACTCGGAGGGGTACGCGGCAGGGGCATGCGTTACCCCGCACCTCCACCAAAATGTCACGAATGACAAGTGATGAGGCGGCGAATGACTGAGTAAACTGAAGGTTTAATGGGGCGAACTTGTGCCCAAAAATAAAGGGAAAAAGAAAGATAACAACAGAGCGTCGCGGGCGTCGAAAGCGGCGAAGCAGCAGGATCGAACGCTGAGGCGAAACTGACTTTGGCTCGCCACGCGAAGCCCCTTTGTACACGCGTGGGCTTCTGGAATAATCGGCGTGGAAGGTTCGACGCGTAGAACTTTCGGGCCTAGAATAAACAATAATGTTCTCGAATTCACCAGAATAATAAACTGAAAGTATAAACAAAATTCGCGGAGCCCCCAGGAATCGAACCCTGGGCCTCCGCACGAAAGTCAAGCGCGGTAACCACTCGGCCACGCACGCGCTTGCTCGCCGACGCGCGTGGCACATATTGCACAAGAGGGCCTCTTTGTACAAAGGATGCACTGAATCTTACAAAGACCATGTAGCTATAAACTTACAAAACAGTATATCATTAGGGCAAATTGTCAGAATACATTTGTTTCACAGTTCAATTGATTGCTTGCATTGTACATTTCTTTTCAGGCCGTGAAGGTGCAGGCCTCAGCTCTAAGCAGACTTGTGGCTTATTTCGTCGGTATAGGCAAGGCCAAACATAATAAAGAAATTGCCCCCAAAAAATGTTTGTTCCCCTTAATATAATTCAGAAACCAACCATTAAATTAAATGAATTTGTTCTTCATGAGATAGAAAGCTGAAGTCAAAAATCAAATTTGGGAGTTTATGTTCCAAACCAACATCGGGCATCTGGTATGCCCCAGCGGAGGACTGAGAATTAATTTAGACCACCTGATGATCTTTTGACGTGCAACCAAAAGCTCGGTTACAAGGCACCTTCTCCGCAATAGGCCTCTGTCAGATTGCGGGGAGATAGAAAGCTAAGGGGAGCAATAACAATCTATAGGGCAGTTCATCGCCAGACGCCTTGTTGTTTAACTTTCATCTAATGTCTTTCTATGCGTGGAGGTAGCATTTTCCAGTTCGCTTGAGGTCATTTTCCTCGTGATTGACTGCGGCAGCCAGAGTAATCGAGAACATAAAAGTTGGAACTGAACATTTATGCACACCAGTTTTTATTTTAATATAAGATGAGCCGGTGGCCCAAGTGGCCCCTATATATGCGAGAAACAAAACTACAAAAGAGAAAAACCGGTGTCAACATACAAACTAAAGGGAAATGTGGCAGACACTGTTAATCGACATGGTAAAATGCAGCTCCCCGGATGTGAAAAAAGCGTTCCATAAAGCCGCCCTACAGTCAGCGGCAGGTTAAAAATGCAAGAAATGCTCCCTCTCCGGTTCGAGCTTTCTGCCTTGAGTAACGCTTCGTCGCACCGGCAGTCGAAGACTGGTGGAAAGCATTGACCGCGTGCTGGAGGCAGAGCATCTACTGCATTCTTAGCCCGGCACCAACTATCTACAGTGAAAAAGCAGGCGTTGTGGTGCAACTCCAAAGTACTCCTTCCCGTCTCTTAAATCTTTTGAGGGAATTAAACATAGACATTTTGTTTATTAAAAACAAATATTGGCTTTAATTTTTCGTTGAGCCCCCAATGTTAGTGTAAGTGCATGATGTGTGGTCCTTTCCATGGATTTTATTTTATTTTTTTTCAAACGGATAATTACATATACTATTTCTTTTTGCGTGTTAACCGTTTTGTGTGTTTGTTTCTGCTGTTGCTAAAAGGAAATAGAGCGCGGTCAGTCAACTGTTGTGTTGCTTTATTCTGTTTTCCCTCTCCAAATATAGAAAAATAAAGAATTTTCATTTGACTTGAACTTTCAAGTACGGTGCGGTATCTTTACAGTCTACAGTCCCAGCGGTGCAGGGGTGCCCGCTGTCCACGAGCAGCCCGCTGTTGACGGGTTGCCCGCTGTTGGCGAGGTGCCTGCTGTTGACGAGTGGTCCTTGGTGTCTGTTGTTGACGGGATGTCTATAACCTTCTGCGATCCGCACACGTAGCCAGCTGTCGTATTTTTATCTGGCGGATAACTATGCCCCGGACGTGAAGGTGGCATACCAAGGCGTCATCAGAGTCTGTGTCACTTGAGCTGCTTGATTCAACTACTTGGACAGCAGGGACCGGCTCCGGCTCGGTGACTGACTCAGGCACATTAATGTAAAGGCACACATTGTGCAGGATCGTACAGGCCGTTGCAATGTTGCAGGACCTGATGGGGTCATAATACATGGTTCAATACCCTTTCAGGCATCGAAAGCGGTTCTTTAGCATTCCTATGCAACGTTCTACCACTGATCTTGTAGATCGGTGTGCCTGATTGAGGCGGCCTTCGTCGGTTGCCGCTGCATGGTTGACTGGCACGGGGTCATGAGCCATGGCTCAAGTGGATATCCACTGTCCCCTGCATTAAATTAGTGACAGTAATTTGTTATTGCAGATTCTGCTGCATATTGATATGACTTTCAAATACTGATTTGTTGGTACCTAAATTTGCCCTGCTGCATGCATTTATCACAGATTTAAATCATTTGTTTAGGGAATCGGGCAAGGAAGGGGACCAATTTGTCAAGTCACAAAGGTACCTGCACCTTTTGTGCAGTATGCTGTATTTCTAAGTATCTGTAAGCCAAGTCCTTTCGAGGGTTAGCCTTCTTCTGGAAGGCGGAGCTTCAAGTAGCAGGCTAACGTAGGAAATTATTTGCATAATACAAGCACCATGGGTTCAGTAGTGCAGCCAATCACATGGCTTGCATGTTAATCGCACTGGTGCTTTGACATTCTGCCAGCTATCTGATATGGTGAATTTGGCTTGGCAGTAACTTCAAAACTTCAAGAATTTTTTTTTCGGTCTGAAAATATGACGGGTTGCCTCATAGCTGGGAAAGCTTGGTATCTTCCTTTTCAAGGGGCCACAATGTTGAACGAACATACCATGACAAGTAAGCATGACTGAGCTGGGAACTTCTTCATCTCCCCCATATAAATATTTGCACTGGCGAGTGTCCGTATTGTTCAACTGTATGGTTTAGAGAGCCTCCCAAACTGGACACTGGCTCAGAGGTACAGCCTAAAAACAGAGGACGAGCCTCATGGAAACGCGACTGCAATACTGGCATGCCAGATCGAATCAACACAGTATTACGCAGGATTCCGCCTCATTAAAATCTTTAAATCTCATCATTGCCACTTTAACTGATGTCACACATTGACACCAACTACGGTAAAGCGCTTGTGTATGCATTGCAAGGCTCACCAAGTAGGCACTCATTCTCTCGCACGGCGTGTCGTTGCAGGAACGCTTCCCTCAGGAAGGACATTCGCCCCACGAGTAAGTCGTGGACAGGGCCAGGGAAGGTGGCACCGCTGCTCTGATTGTAGAGGTCAGCATCACAAACCTAGAAAAGTGCAGAGCGGAGACGTAGAAACCATTCTCTTGGCAATATACTTCCGAACTACATGCAGGGACTCTTGCCACAAGCCAAACCACTTGTTTATTTTAGCTAAGACTGGACGACATATGCAGCCGCCAGCTGGTCGTGAACCCCAGTATATTCGTGACTTGTATTAATCGTAACGAATATTGACATGTGTCCATGATTATTGAGTTACATGCAGTGGGGACAAACACTGAACTCGTTGAAAACTTAAACACTTGTATGATTTACTTAAGAATATATATCATGCAGCATGAACATAGCTCCAAGCCACGAATGTGCTGGAGTCATAGAATCCAGTATATTCAAGACTTGCATTGATCGCAACAGATACTGACATGCCTCCATATCGATTAAGTTACATGCGGATTGGAAAAACTCAATACTAACTATCATTGCGTTCACCGCATATTCATTTTTCTACACCAGTAGGCAGCCTTCGTGAACCGTGGGTCGTCTTCAGACGGGCCCTTGATGGCGATCTGGGTTCCCTCCACGCATCTTGTGATATGATAGGTTTATTAGATCCAGCAATAGGCAGATCTCTTTTCCCCAAAAGAGAAAGTTCAATGGCGCGACGGGAGCGGCGCAAAAGCACCTCTGTCAAGAGCACGTCGCGAGCACTCCGCGAGAAGTCATCCTTCGACGATCGCTCGGGAGTGCAGTCGTATTTTTTCCTGAAAGCTCTCGGACACGTTGGATGAACAAAATCGTTCATTACGTACCGACAACGCCGCTGATTTTGACGACTCTCCAGTAGCCCTCCTTTGCTCTCGCTTTCTCCTGCTCCGTTGCCGGAAAACGAATCCAGCGATCCGCCAGGCGCTCGACGATCGCGGTCGTGACGGCGCGGAGCGCACGAGACATGGCACTTTGATGTACCGCCAAGTGCTCGTCGTTAGCCACTGTTCCTTGAAATCCACCGGCCGCGTAGAAACGCAGGGCGCACAACACCTGCTGCTCGACGGTGATCACGTCAACGGTCGTGCGGTTCCGTTGTAGGTCGGGGCGGAGATGCTCGCACAGCCACCTCGTCGCTCCCTTCGTAAGTCGGTAATTCGCTACGAACCTATCGTTCGAGAGCAGAACGGCGTCGCGGTGCTCCCAAGACACTCTGTCGGCACGCTGGGCAAACAGCAGCGCACAACAAAGTTCCGCCATCTTTACCATTAAACTCGCAAGTTCGAGCTCCCAAACTCTCGAAGTTTCATTTACAGAAACACCTTTATCATGACGACATTCAGACGTCACGGCAAACTTCACATTTTTGACTGTCATGCATCAAACATTATTTTCATAACTTTACTGTGACATCAGTGCTCGTCCTCAACATGGCGACTGATGAAATGTTCTTTACAATGAAGTTAGCGCCACCAGCATAGACAGACTGATTGGCTCCGATTGGAAGGACAATGGGGAGGTCTCAACGTAGCTAGCATTGAGACCTATTCATTCTTTCATCAGAGCCAATCAGAGCTCGGCGTTCTGACGTCAGAGCAACCGCTGCGCAGGAAGCAGACGAACTTGCACACCGCACAGGCTGCCAAACAGTCCGTGCTGCGCACGGGAACACCTCGCTTCGCTTCGCCCCCTTCACAGGGGGACTTTTTAATATAATCTCAGGCCCTCGCGTGTACCAAGCTTCGTCCGAACCGCCAGGGGTTCGCAATGCGACCGCTTTCCGCTCTCAACGTCGACCTCCGCAGCGGCGCCTCCGATCTTGTCTAGCGTTGTCGCATTCGTTAACAGACAACTTTCGAAATATGGCGTCTACAGTTGCTAGCTTCAGACGCTGTGATCGCACGTTCCTCCATAAGGAAAAGCTTCGCTGCCATGGTGACGCCGACGAGAGCCCCGCTTTATCGTACGAATGACAACGGGAGGGTGGTAAGGTCAGGTGACTATTTGGCTTCTTTCGCCGTGTTTTTTAAGTGGCGAACGTAAAGAGAAAGAGTTCGCAATAACGCCTGACGCAGATGGGTCATATTCTCCAAAGCCTAAATATATTGACGATCCTTACACGAAAAGTATGCTTTAAGGTCCTAATTTGGACGAATTTTTTTATACCACAACACGGGGCTCGATTACCGATGTGCTAATTACTAATATATAGAGCGTGTCCTACGTAACATGTGCCAAATTAAAAACAATGAAGTGCACTGTGGAAGTAAAATTAATTGCACGTTCTTAGCAAGCCCCTTATGATAGGGCACCGTTTATTTAGGGTGCCTACCCCATTGAAAAAAGATGTCTGTGAGGCCCACTAGGATTTCCTCCTAGGGCCTGATAGGCCTTTTGAGAGATCCTGAAATGTCTGATAGCCCACCAGGCTCGTCTAGTAGGTCTGTAGGGACCATTAAGATATCTTTCTGAGTGGTGTGCGTTCCTTCTGGGTCGTTCTAAATGGTTTGTGTGGCCTTTCAGGGCCGTTCTAAATGGTCTGTGAAACCCACCAGACATTATCGGGAGGACCTCGCAGAATTCACCCGAAGACGGTAGTGCGTAACCGTGCTGTGTCTATCGACAGCCCACTTCGATGACGCGTGTGCGTAAACCTGTTGTGTCGCTCTTTTTTTTGGTTCATTGTGCACATGCAGTTGCAAGCGAATATTGCTTTGATCGAGACTTATTGCGTGCAAACGATGCCCACATATTGCCGCCTATTGACAACAGATAGAAGTCTATCGAGCTAGGTTTGTCGAACGACCTCACCCGAAGAATTCAGTGGTGCAAGCTGGCCACCTAGCGGCCAGCCGCCCACCCAACAACAAAGTAAGCCAAGCCGGTCCGAAATGTTTGACATATGCGATGGACAGCAGATCGACTTATTCGCATTGTTTATTTTTACTTACATTTCTTAGCACCGTCTGCGAGTATACAGTGTTTCAATATTTACGAATTCAATGTCCACCAGCTCCTGTTTGTTGCTCCAGAAACGGAGCATTGAAAATGACATTTATTGAGAATTTGCCGGCTTAAGATCCGGCTTCCAAACGTGTCTTCGGGCTGCCGAAGCGGACCCCGCCCACACCCCCCACAATGAAGATCCCTCCTTATCTTTGGAAGAGGGGTTTCTGACCACGCAGACCACAACATCCGGAATGTGGAGTGCCCCGAAGGCAAATAATTCTGGTTTTACCAGCGCGCTGGGAGGGGCGCCTTGAAATTAGAGTCGTCGTGACATCCTGCGTCCGGATTGGTCCGTTTGCTGCCGGTAGCAACGGTCGTAGGTCGGCCGGTCGGCGGGAAAGTCTTTGTTCCTGTTGGCTGTCGACGCTCGGTGAACTCGTGTGAAGGCGCTGTTTGTGCGAATGAAGTCTGTGCATTCCTGCGGCGACATTCCTCGGCATGTTCTTCGGGAGTCTGGGTGGCATGGGGCTGTTTTCGATATCTGGGTGGTGCAGACGGATGGCCCTATTCACCAGGAGTCGGGCGTCTGAGAACGCAGCCACGCTGGAGGTCGGACAAGCGTCGTCGCCCTGGGACGAAGTCGCCAAGCGATCCGCCTCCTCATACCCTCGAATGCCGCAGTGGGCCGGCAGCCACTTTAAGGCATTTCTCCATTCTTGGCGCTGCAACATCATCGCCGCGTTCGCCAGGTTTCGGTAGAGCGGTGGCGCACGCTTCAGGTTGACGAGCTGGGTCAGTACCGGCTTCAGTGGCTCAGGATTACCAGGCGGTCGGGCGCACTCTCTGCTTCAGGCAAGGACAGTGCCCGGCGAAGTGCCGGCAGCTTCGCGGTCACCCAGCGTGCAAAGGAAAGGCGCTCCGCTTCTCGTGCTCCGAAGTCTCAACACCGTGCTGCGGCTGTTACTGTGCGTGCGTCGTGGTCGACGGACTCGTCCATGTAGCATTGCGCTCATCCCGTGGAGCGCTCTCTTTTGTTTCAGGCTCTTTTTGTTTCGGACCCTCGAGGTCGGCGTTAAGTTCAACTGCGAGCGGTGCATCTGTTCGGTTTTGTTAGTTGAACTACCTTACGTCTCGGGAATTTACCCAGCGGCATTGTGAGTACCTTGAAATATATTTTTCAGCGACAAACAACTCGGTTGTCTCTATTTGGTCGGATCACTTGTCTGCAGTTGCTTGCGTGAGGGTTTGAGTAAACACTTTACTTACGCTTTGGTTTGTTGCGGCTTTCCGGAAAGCTGCATTCCTAAGGTATGTTGGCTAAGGGGTTAGGTCGAAGAGCTAAAGTCTGATGTCTGAAGTCTTGAAGTCTAACGTCTGAAGTCATGAAGTATGAGATATTTAAGTCTTGAAGTCTGAAGGGCTAAAGTTTGAAGTGCTGAAGACTGAAGTCTTGAAGGTCTAGTAGGGACCCATAGCACATCATGGCTGAAAGGTCTTTTTTCAGTAGGGTTTCCACTTAATTCGTTAACACTCATTAGCTAACTTTTTAATAATTTCTTTAGGGGCCGATGTGTAAATAGCAGTGCTGTAGAGCGGATTGAGCAACACCCGATGAAGGTGTTTGCTAGATAGTACTCTTGGCACGCTTTTTTTATTCGTCTAGGAAGTCTGAGAAAAATAAAAATTAAGGTCACGTGACAATGCGCTTATATTCGCTCTTGCAGCGCTCCCAGACATGCTGCAAAGGAACTGATGTACTCTTATCATTAATGCGCTGTGCGAGACAGGACTTTGGGGTAGCAGGAGGCTGCGCCTATCTACGGGCCTACTCCAACACGAAGCTTTGTCTTGGAGGGTGCGCCAGTGATAAGGATACTTCGTTCCTTCAAAGCACGTTTAAATGGGCGTCGAAATCGGTTACTTCAGAACGCGTGAGGCGACCCTTGTCCGCCATATGAAGTAAAAGTTGAAGTCCTGCATTTCGCCCTCTGTTTCGACGTTCACCAGGAAGACATGACGGCCTGCTTCATCGCCTCCTCTGATTTTATTTGACGTCGGTTCTCGTCAGACTTGACATCTTACGCCACCTGCCAACGGTCTGCATGTTTTCCATGAACAAAAAACAACGGAAAAGGACGGGACTTACGTAGAAGCACACGGGACAGACGCTGACTGACAACTAAATGTTTACTGGAAATGCCACACGCGCAGAGTGTTTCGAACATGCACGTGCTCATCCATCATGATATTGCCGCGCGCGCAAATGGCCGAGTAAACAGCGCGCGCGTGGCCTAACGGTTATCGCGCCTTCCTCCAACGCGGAAAGCGAGGGTTCGATTCCTGGGAGCGACGTGTATTTTGTTTATTCCTGTGATTTAGTTTTCTGGAAAATTCGAGAATCCTGTTGCTTGTTCGAGGTGAGAATGTTCTACGCGTCGAACCTTCTACACCGATTATTCCAGAAGCTCACGCGTGTACTATCGGTACAGTGTACAAGAATACTTGGGTAGTGTTGGGACCGGAGCGGCTCGGCAGCGGGAGCTCGTGAGGGCGCGTGTAGTAGAGTTATCAAAAAAAAACGCGCAGCCCGCCATTTCTTTTTTTTTCACTTTGAACGGTGCACGTGTCGGTATCACGATTTTATACACTCTGTTTCACCTTATGTTGTACCGCAGCGAAGGCTAGAAGCGCGAGCTCATAGCGTTGGCAGCTGCCCTTGGTGCACGAGAGCTTGTGCCGCCGAGATATGCCCTAGTGCAAGGAGCTCGCGCTTGTAGCCTTTCCTGCGGTACGACACAAGGTGAAACAGAGTATAGTTCCGTGTGTTTTTCACTTCGAGCGGTGCGCGTGTAGGGACCACGATTTCATAGTTCCGTGTGTTCGATCGTAAAATGCTTTGAATCTTGTGTTCCGATTTTGCGGATGGTGAACGCGTAGTGCCGAAAAACCGCCGGCGAAACAGCGACAGAACTCTTGCTCTGCACCTGGTTGCAAAACGGGCTTCATCTGAGTGAAAGGAGTGAAAATGGCGTCCCTTTTAGGCGTTCCAAAGAACAGAGCCAAAAGAGATCTTTGGGAGAAGAATCTGCAGCGATCGGACAAGCGTCTTGAAGAAACAAGCGCTGTCTGCGAGCTGCACTTCGAGCCCCGCTACATCCTTCGAGACTACGTCCACATCATCGGCGGAAAGGAAGTGAGGATTCCTCGTGGACACCCAGCGCTTACACCAGACGCGGTACCAACTCTGCTGCCAAGTGTACCCCAGGATCTGAGTGGTGACCCTCCCGCAGGACGAGAGGAAAGGAAGCGGAAGGCAAGTCCACCAGAGCTCATCGTTGCAAAGCGTTCGGGGCTCACTCGGGAAACTGACCCGTCGTCACCAGTGGTGAACAGCGAAGCTCCTGCCTTGATCCCACCAGGCATCGATCGCGACGAACTATACTTCGTTTCAGCTTGGGTCCAGACGCAGCCGATGCTACAAGCGCGAGCTCCGAGCTTCCAGCGTCCCTGCCAAGCACGCGCGCTCGTGCAGTACAGGCACTGTTCAGGGCCACACGCTCGTGCTTGTAGCATCGGCTGCGTCTGGACCCAAGCTGAAACGAAGTATAGGCTCCCTGATTGTGCCAACTCCCTAGTGGGCTGTTCACAAGTTCAGCAACTTCGACGGTGTTGCTTGTTTGGAGACTGCTTTTGAGCCGAAGTCTAACAAGATCAGCATCGAAAAGGCGGTGTTCATTTGTTTCGACAGCTTACCTGGGCCTGTTTGCTCGAAGCGCTAACCGCGGCTAAGGTTAACCGCAGTACCTAAGAGAGGGATTTTTAAATCACATGACTGGCTCGGTAGGGGTGCGGGGAAACATGGCGGAGCCCCGGTGAGTGAGCGCCGCTCGCATTGGAACTAATATGTCGTTGTAGCTGCAATATCGGGCACGTTAGTCAGCAACAAATGGTGCAGGAGGCTTTCGCTTTGCCTTCCCTCACTTAACTAGCAAAGCATGAGCAGTGACCTTGCCGCATTTTTTAGATAGTCTTTCGATTCCGGCCATTCCTAAGCATAAATGAACGCGATAATTGTCGGCATGGCAACGTCTTTGGAAAGCGGATTGCTTTGACTCAATCGACCGGGTATTGATAGCACACAAAAGCGGAGAACGCTGGGAGTGTAACTCTACGGTCCGCGCGCTGGCCTTCCTCTTATAAAAGATTCGAAGTAAATAATCATTAAATGCTTTGACGAACGCGCGTGCAAGGCAAAATTTGTTTTCGACTTTTTGCTTTAGAACAGTTACTACTGCAGACGCCAGCACGTGCAACGCGTTGTAACTACACTCGTAGCATGCACCTCGGTGATTGAGAAATTTATAGAAAAAGTTCTTTTGTGACGCTGTCTGCTTTTGTGTGCTATCAATACCCGGCCGATTAAGTCAAAGCAATCCACTTTCCAAGACGTTGCCATGCCGACAATTATCGCGTTCATTTAGGCTTAGGAATGGCCAGAAACGAAAAACTATCTAAAAAATGCGGCGAGGTCATTGCTCATGCTTTGCGAATTAAGTGAGGTAAGGCAAAGCGAAAGCCTCCTGCAGCATTAACTGCTCACTAACGTGCTCGATATTGCTGCTACAACGACATATCAGTTCCAAAGCGAGCGGCGCTCACTCACTGGGGCACCGCCATGTTTCCCCACATACTACCGATCGAGCCAGTCACGTGATTTCAAAATCCTCTCCTAGGTACTGCGGCTAACCTTAGCCGCGGTTAGTGCTTCGAGCAAACGGGCCCTGGGCCCGTTTGCTCAAGCACTAACCGCGGCTAAAGTATGCCAAGTATACCTTCTGGGCTGCACATTGTAACCATGCATTTTAATGCCGTGCTATAAACTAATACAACTTTTACCTTGTTTTGTTACGTGTGCTGTTTTCTGGTCTAAATGATGTGGAATAGTTGCTTGTTTTTTTTAGTTTCATCTTATAAAGCATTACTTTTTCAGCCCATGTTGCCTCAGTTGTTGGAAAGAAGTTCAATTTTAAAACGCGTGATAAAAATTGTCACGGCTTATAAGCCATTTCTTACAAGTGAACGTCGGGTGGCCCTCGGATGGTCGTGGCAGCCATGAAGAAATAAAAATTCTCACCCCATTGCGACCGTCGCTTGGGTGGTTTGTCGCATAAATGAACACAAGAATGAGTGACAAGTGAAGCGAGCTGATTAAGGTCAAGAAAAAGAAGATGGGCAGAAAAGAATTCAGAGAAGTTAACCTGGGGTACTTAAAAACATACTAAAACAATCTCGTGGTTTAGTATGCGCTGTTTCCTTCCACCATAAAATGAAATAGCCAAAAAAAAAAACTGCTTCCGAGTTTTAGATATTGTCGCCAAATACCTAATGTTTGGCCTTTTGCGACCAAGGAAATGGGCATTTCATTTCAAATGCTCACCGTCCGACGAACCGAAAGTCGCAGCTAATTCTACGCTGCAAAACTTGCAATCCTCTTCTTTAAAGTCGCAATTGTTTTTATGTAAAGGAAGGGTAACGTAGTTTGTACCGTCCAATACATTGACGCATCATGTTGCTAACGATCCTGCCGCAGCGTAATTGATACCACGGTACGAACGCTGGCAGGTCATAGCTGTATCAGAAATCCTACGTGCAGTCCACCAAAAATTCATATTTTCGCGCGTGCAGCCGCGCGTGCGCACACCTTCTGGATAACGCGCCGGTGTCGACACCTGTCGCGATCAATACCACGCGCTTCAGGCGAGCCCCTCTGGTCCCAACACTACTCAAGTATTCTAGTACACTGTACTTACATAAGGGTTTCGCGTGGCGAGCCAAAGTCAGTTTCGCTTCAGGCCTGGTTCACACTTGCGAATCGGCGGGCGAATCTGCAAGAATTCGGCCGCCGGGCGTAGCGTCCACTGTGCATTGCAGCGGCAGATTCTGCTTCGGCGGCAGCGGATTAGCTGTAAGTGTGAACCAGGCCTCAGCGTTCGATCCTGCTGCTTCGCCGCCTTCGACGCCCGCGACGCTCTGTTGTTATCTTTCTTTTTCCTTTTATTTTTGGGCACAAGTTCGCCCCATTAAACGTTCAGTTTACTCAGTCATTCGCCGCCTCATCACTTGTCATTCGTGACAGTTTTGGTGGAGGTGCGGGGTAACCGCATGCCCGTGCAGCGCTCCCCTCCGAGTTCCCGCAGTGCAAGTCCGAACACAAGCCCCCAAGAACCCAACGAAGACCAGACCGAGATCCGATCAAGTCGCCGGAACCTTGGCCTACCCCCGGAGTTAGGACCCTTGCCACCCAGGACCAGGCAAACAAGGAGGACGACGATGGCCAACCAGTCGGAGACCCCGGCCGCTCCTGCCGTCGTTTACCTGCCCGTCGTACCGCGGACGGCTGCTCCATTCCACGGCGAGCAATACGAAGACGTCGAAGACTGGATTGACCAGTATGAACGCGTTGCCCGCCACAATTGCTGGACCGACGAGCAGCGCCTGCACAACGTCTATTTTTCGCTTGAGGGTACCGCCAAGCACTGGTACGAGAATCATGAGTCCTCTTTGATGTCGCGGGACATTTTCAAGACCAATCTCAAGGCTACGTTCACCAACCACCACCGCCGAGAGAGAGCCGAGGACCTACTGCGAACCAGAGCCCAGGGCCCCAACGAGAGCGTCACCGGCTTCGTAGAGGACGTTCTGCGCCTGAGTGCCCGCGCCGACCCTCGGGCTACCGAAGAGAAGAAGCTACGAATTCTCATGCGCGGGGTGAGAGACGACATTTTCGGAGGCCTCGTCCGCAACCCGCCGGCAACCGTCGACGCCTTCGTCACCGAGGCAACAAACATCGAGCGCGCCCTCCAAGCGCGCGCTTCCCACTACCAGCGGCATCCAAGCGTCACTGCAACCGCTCTGCTTAGCGGCGAAAACGCTCCTGGTACGGACATCCGCGAAATCATCCGGGAGGTCGTCCGGGAGGAAATCCGCCGGTTGCTGCCAGCCGCAAGCCGACCAGCGACGCTCTCCATCGCCGAGGTTGTGCAGGAAGAAGTTCAGAGAGCCATCCAACCAGAGGCTCCCGTCGCCGTGGCAGCCACCGAGGAGCCCACGTTGACTTACGCCGCAGTGGCCCGACGGCCACCGCCTCCTCCTCGCACCTATGTCGCGCCGCCCCGACGTCAGTCTCCTGCGCCGCAACACGACAGACGCCACGACGACCCGGTGCAGTACGCCCGCCCGGAGCCTCGCGCACCCCGGGAAACCGACGTGTGGCGAACGCCCGACCGACACCCTCTGTGCTTCCATTGCGGGGAAGCAGACCACACCTACCGCCGATGCCCATACCGACGACTTGGGCTGCGCGGGTTCCACCCGAACGACCCGCGCCCCCGTTATGGTGAACGACCTCGGGAGATCGACGAGTACTTGCGACGACCTCAGTCCCCCGAGCCTGCGTCCCGCCGAGAGTTCCGGTCGCCGTCGCCGCGACGTCCAGCTTCGCCGATGCACCGACCCCGACGTGAAAGCCTGTCGCCCCTCGCTCCTCGCCGGGGAAACTAGGCGCGGCAACCCCTGGAGGTGGAGTTGCCGAAGACGACCGACGCCAAGATCCTCCACGAACGTCGGAGGGCCCCCACTCGAACGCCACCAGAGACCGAAATGACTCCTCTGCAACGGTGTCCAACAACCTAAACGTTGTTATCGACGGCCTCGACGCATCGGCACTCGTGGACACCGGAGCAGACTACTCAGTCTTAAGTGGGAGGCTCTCTCGCCGCCTTCGAAAAGTGACAACGCCGTGGGAAGGCCCTCAAATACGAACCGCCGGTGGGCACCTCATCACACCTGTCGGGAGATGCACTGCTCGCGTCGAGATCCACGGTGAGGCGTGCCCTGTGAAGTTCGTCGTTCTGCAAAATTGTTCTGAGGGACGTTATCCTCGGAATGGACTTTCTTTGCGAGTATGGCGCCGTCATCGACCTCGGAGCAAACCGGCTGACGCTACGAAAACCTGCTCCACCACGGGAGGAACCCAAAGCGACGTCATCCGCGGTCCGAGTCCTCGCAGACCACGTGAACTTACCGCCGCGGTCGAGTGTTTTCGTACCCGTCGGGATCGATGAGGCTTTCTGCGGCGACGTTCTGCTCGAGGGAAGCCTCCAGCTGCTTCTTGGAAGAGGGATCGGCGTCGCAAGAGGCATCGCGGAGCTCCAAGACGGACACACTGTTGCACTCGTAACAAACTTCCGACAGGAGGCTCAGCACCTTACGAAAGGCACCGCCGTGGGTCACGCCGAGGAACTCGCGGACCCAGCCGCTATCGCCGGAATAGCAGAGGACCTCTCTTCGTGGCCACACAAGACAACGCCGCATTCGCATTTCGACATCGATCCAACCCTGCCTGCCCCACAACGACGACAACTCAGTGACCTTCTCGCCGAGTTCAGTCGAGTGCTTCTCCACGTCGTCAAAGGTTCGCCAAACGACGGTTGCGAAACATCGAATTATAACTGATGACGACGCGCTTCCTGTCCATCGTTCGCCGTATCGTGTATCGGTGAAAGAGAGAGAAGTCATCCAGAAACAGGTCCAAGAAATGCTCGACGACGACATCGTCCAGCCCTCAAAGAGTCCGTGGGCTTCACCGGTAGTCCTGGTGAAAAAGAAAGATGGGACTCTTCGGTTCTGCGTGGACTATCGTCGACTAAACGCCGTAACGAAAAAGGACGTCTACCCGCTGCCGCGCATCGACGACACTCTGGACCGGCTGCGCCATGCCCGATACTTTTCGTCGATGGACCTGAAGAGTGGGTACTGGCAGATCGAGGTCGACGAACGGGATCGTGAGAAGACTGCCTTCGTCACGCCGGACGGACTGTACGAATTTAAAGTGATGCCGTTCGGACTGTGCACAGCACCGGCGACGTTCCAGCGCGTAATGGACACCGTTCTTTTCGGCTTGAAATGGCAAAGCTGCCTCGTCTATCTCGACGACGTCGTGGTATTCGCAAGCGACTTCGACGAGCACCTGAGACGTTTGCGAGCCGTGCTACAGGCTATCCAGAATGCTGGACTGACACTAAAGCCGTCAAAATGTCGGTTCGCTTACGGCGAGCTCAAATTCCTGGGCCATGTCGTGAGTGCTCAGGGTGTAAGCCCTGATCCTGCCAAGACATCCGCTGTTGCCGAATTTCCGAAGCCATCAGACAAGAAAGCCGTAAGAAGATTTCTTGGACTGTGCGCTTACTACAGACGTTTCGTTCGCGATTTTGCCAAGATTTCTGCACCGCTCACGCATCTGACGAAGGACGACGTGAACTTCCAGTGGGGGAGGAGCAAGAACAAGCGTTCAACGAACTGAAGGAAAGACTCCAGTCGCCCCCTATCCTCGGACACTTCGATCCATCAGCGGAAACAGAAGTTCACACGGACGCCAGCAACGCCGGACTCGGCGCGGTACTCGTCCAAAGACAAGACGGAGCAGAGAGGGTGATCGCTTACGCAAGCCGGGCACTGTCCAAGGCAGAGAAAAATTACTCGACGACCGACAAGGAATGTCTCGCTGTCATCTGGGCGTTAACCAAGTTCCGCCCGTACCTGTACGGGATCCCGTTTCGCGTTGTCACGGACCACCACGCTCTCTGTTGGCTCGCCAACCTCAAGGACCCGTCAGGACGCCTCGCTCGCTGGAGTCTGCGACTGCAAGAATTCGACGTGACCATTGTGCATAAGTCTGGCCGCAAGCATAACGACGCCGACTGTTTGTCAAGGGCCCCAGTCGAATCTCCTCCCGAAAGCACTGACGACGACGATGACGCCCGTTTTCTCGGCGCAGTGACAGATGCCGACATGGGAGCACTTCAACGAGACGACCCGGAACTTCGCGCCGTGATCGAACACCTCGAAGGCCAAGGAAGTTCAGTTCCGCGAGTCTTGGCCCGAGACTTGTCAAGCTTCGTTCTGCGGCGAGGCGTGCTCTTCAAGAAGAACTTCGGAACGAGCAACCCTGCCTGGCTGCTGGTTGTTCCGGCCAGCCTGCGAGAAGAAATCTTTCAAGCATGCCACGACGACCCGACGGCTGGACACCTTGGCTACAGCCGGACGCTCGCCCGGATTCGTGACAAGTACTACTGGCCGAGACTCCCGAAAACAGTCCATCTGTACACAAGGTCGTGCCATGAGTGCCAACGACGTAAGAGGCCTCCGACGAAGCCAGCAGGACTCCTGCAGCCGATACCTACCCCGACTAGGCCTTTCCAGCAGGTCGGAATGGATTTACTTGGGCCGTTCCCAACATCGACGCAAGGAAATCGGTGGATTATCGTCGCGACCGATTATCTTACACGATACGCCGAGACAAAAGCCCTGCCATCGGGAACAGCGGTGGAAGTCGCCAAGTTTTTTGTCGAGTCCATCCTCCTTCGACACGGCGCACCTGAAGTGCTGATCACAGATCGAGGGTCATCTTTCCTGGCACAGCTGACCCAAGAGGTACTTCGGCTCAGTCACACCAGCCATCGACGAACCACCGCTTATCACCCGCAGACCAACGGGCTAACAGAGCGGCTCAACAAGACCATCGCCGACATGATCTCCATGTACGTCGACGTTGAGCACAAAACGTGGGACGAGGTGTTGCCGTACGTTACGTTTGCGTACAACACAGCGGTTCAAGAAACCACGGGAGTGACGCCGTTTCAACTGGTACACGGCCGGACGGTTACCACAATGCTCGACGCCATGCTGCCTCACGTGCCGGCCGACGATGGCAACGACGATGCTCAACTGATCTCGCAACGCGCGGAAGAAGCTCGCCAACTGGCAAGAATCAAGATTCATGACCAACAGCGAGTCGACGCACGCCGCTATAACCTTCGTCGCCGGGACGTCCACTTTCAACCCGGAGACCGGGTGTGGGTGTGGACACCGATCAGCCGCCGTGGTCTCAGCGAGAAACTCCTGAAGCGCTACTTTGGACCTTACAAAGTGCTTCGTCGACTCGGCGTATCTGAACTACGAGGTAATGCCCGACGGAACACGGACTTCATCACGCCGCCCTCCACGACCAGAAGTCGTCCACGTCGTGCGCATGAAGCCGTACTACGCTCGATAGGACTATGTAACCTTATGTGTTCCAAATGACTCTTTACGTTTACTGTTATTTTTGTTTGCTTTGTTTTCTTTTGTGCTGCATCGGGGCGATGCACTTTTTAAAGGGGGAGTAATGCCGCGCGCGCAGCTGGCCGAGTAGGCAGCGTGCGCGTGGCCTAACGGTTATCGCGCCTGCCTCCCACGCGAAAAGCCAGGGTTCGATTACTGATAGCTGAGCGACGTGTATTTTCGTTTATTCCTGTAATTTAGTGTTCTGGAAAATTCGAGAATCCGTGTTGCTTGTTCGAGGTCAGAATGTTCTACGCGTCGAACCTTCTACACCGATTATTCCAGAAGCCCACGCGTGTACATAAGGGGTTTCGCGTGGCGAGCCGAAGTCAGTTTCGCTTCAGCGTTCGATCCTGCTGCTTCGCCGCCTTCGACGCCCGCGACGCTCTGTTGTTATCTTTCTTTTTCCTTTTATTTTTGGGCACAAGTTCGCCCCATTAAACGTTCAGTTTACTCAGTCATTCGCCGCCTCATCACTTGTCATTCGTGACAATATCCCGAACGATAGCCCACCCAAAAACGAATGCAAGTCTTGTGAATATGGCTGGTGGGCCAACGTGTCACGTAAGACAAAAAAAGGTTTAAAAATTATAGTTTGAAATTTTTTGACCTTTGACGAACCAAAGGCGGCTGTCCTTCCCACCCTATTGAAAAAAAAGACCTTTCAGCTAGGGATGCCGCAAACCACCCTATGTTTGAATTCGAAAGGTTTCGATAGTTTCGAACCGAACTGAGGTTCGAAATCGAGAAATTTCGATATTTTCGACCGTTCCGAGGTTCGAATTCGAAAATTTCGCAACTTTTAAAACCTTGTGGAGTTTCGAATTCAAAAAGTTCGAAGCTTTCACGGTTTCTAAAAGTTCGGGTTCGATTATTTCGAATATATTTTTCATGAGGTTCGATAAATTTGAAGATTTCGAACTTTACTAACTTGAAATTCAAGAGATTCGAATGCTCTCAATTTCCTCAGATCTAAAATTTAAAAAATTCTAAGATTTCAATTTTTTTAAATCTGAAATTCGATAAATTTGAGCGTTTCGAATTTGATAGGCAAAGTTCGATATATTTGAGGATTTCAAATCATTTTCTACATAAAGCTCAAAAGTTTCAATTATCTTTTAGGGCTACTTCGAGAAAAACTTTGAAGGTTCCGAATTTCTTTAAAGTCCAAGTGCGCAAAGTTTGAAGTCCGGTTTTCATGTTCCTCCACAGTTTCAGTTTTAAATAACGTTTTCACGCCTCACTGGTTTTCACGAAAGCAGGTTTAGAAAAGTTCGGGTGTGACATTTAGACTGCGTGAAGTTGGTCAGGCAATTAAGTGGAGACGACGAGTGTCCCGGATGTGCTGGAATATTTGTCAGTGCAGAGCATCCCGGAGGGTCTTTAACGTGCATCGCGCAGTAGTGATCACACGAACGCACTGTTTTACGATATTCATTCAGTTCGAAACGGCCAGGAGCAGCCAGGAGGTTGAGGCTCAGAAAACACTTGAAGCAATCTGGCAAACTTCCTCCCCACCTCCTTGCACGCTTTTAGTAATACGAACGAACGCCGCCCGAGTGACGCAGGCATATTGTAAGTTTAGTTTGTACATGATGCAAACTCCTAAGACTGGGAATGAAATTCGAATGAAAAAAGTGTAAGACAGAAAAAGGGGACAGGAAAACGTCTCAATATCAGCTTAGGACAACGTCTCAATAACAGCTCAGGACAACGTCTGAAACTCAACTCAGCTGAGTTTGTCCTGTCCCTTTTTTCTTTCTTTTTACACTTTTTCTTTTGAATTTCATTCCTTGAGAATTTTTTAGTTTGTAATTGTTTTGGAGGTATATTTTCCGGGACGGAAGGAACGCCGAGCAAAAAGCACAGAAGCCAACACAACTCGAGGTCGAAGCGCGTTCTACCATACCAGTGGCGTCGGAAGGGGGCTCCAGCCCCTCCGCCCCCAGATATTTCGGACTGTTAAAGAAAACAATACGGGGAAAGAGGGCATGGTCGAGCTTATTTTAATCTGAAATTATTTATCTGTATGTATAACTACTGTCGCTATTCCCTGCATAAAAATCGCGCAGATCGTCATTGTTAGAAAGTCGTTGTCAGAAGGCACTTCTCGTCACACGCTTATTGGTTCGGAAGTTCAAAGCTATGTTTTTTCGACCTAATAAAGTGTTCCATTGGCAAAAAGAAAAAAAAAAAAACATTACAATGAATGTGGGGATAAAAAAGCTGGAGAAAAACAAAAATATCAAGAACCCTCCGGAAGTGTTGTATTCTTGCATATCTAGAGGCACAAGAATTTCGAAACAAGTTTCTCCTGCCAAAATGTTTACAGGCTAAAAGAAACATGTTTCAAAAACGTAATCAATTTATTGTTTATGACGTGCTGAATTATGAACAATATTAGTAATCTTTCCCCATGAGTTAATTTATTCCCCAACGTGAAAAAAGCAATAAATACATTATTTTGTATTCTGCAGATGGTAATGATATGTACTGTATGTGGCGTTAATTTTAAATGCGATGCCTCAAACAATTTAGACGAAAAAATTACTAAGTTTTAGGGCATAACTGCCCGTGGATACATGTTTGGACATTTTTTTCGAAACTCGTCATGAACAACAATAATCATATCTTAAGAAGACCCTTACCTAGGCTATACAAAGATAATTCTTAAAAAGTATAACATCTTTACCATAAATAGCTTCGGCTATTGGGAGGAGATGGAACAGGTGGCGCTGGCTAGCGGCCGCCGTCGTAACTATTCTGCGGGGATAACGATTCCGCCGCTAGTATTCGTTCAGCCATGGAGGCCGAGGACTTGAGGCTCGTGAATTGTATGTGGATAATATTTATGTGCTCGAAAAGCATCTGCGTAGGAGTACCACAGTCCCTGCTTGTCTTGCTTTAAATGTCGCCGCTATCTCGTTGGAAGCAAAAATCAACCCACGTCTAGCCGCTCGCGATCGGCCGCGTCGCTCCGGCTCCGCGCGCCAGGTCGTGCGTGACTGACGCGGTGTGGCGATGTTTGTGCGCTTCCAGTTGGAGAAACCGTATTCACGAAACACACGCATTACTTTTCAGTGTCCCTGTCACTTGCAATGATAATCAGCCACATCGGTGATAGCAAGAGGCGCCTCATTGAAGGCGAGGACGTATTGAAATGCGATCATGTGATCGAGTGCAGCGTCGCCCCGGAGACGACGGCTGACAGCGTCCGCATCGTCGGATACGTGCTCAGTCCTCCGCTCCGCATAGCGATCCGCATACGGTGCATCTGACTCTGAACAAAGAGAAATTGTCTCTCTGTGCTGCTGCATGCCCTGCATGGTAAGAATGCACGTTCCCACTGCATGTTAACTGGTGTAAGCAAATAGCGACCTGTGCGTTCACGTCATTTTGCATTTCCAATGTCAGGGTTTTTTTAGCTTTTCTTTTTTTCACTAGAAGGGTGAGGTGATAAACCACGTTTTATTAGACGACATCGGTTCCTTCATTATCTCTTAATCTGGAAGGTAGTTTTGTTGTGAAATGTTGCACTGCTTAGTCATTCCATAGTTAAGAAGAACTGATTTAGGTGAGAAAATCTACGAGGTGTTGTAGACGTGCTGTAGAATGCAAGATATATAACAGATGTGTGTTTGTGTTGCCCCAGAAAGTCAAGCAAATGCAAGCACTGCATTGCTGTCCTGCTGAAAACCAGCAGGATGCAAGAGCTTCCACAGTTGTCAAGCACAGACTTGCCACAGGTTTGGGGCCAGCATGCGAAGGATGTCGTCAAGACCAAGTATGCACCGAGGTCTCTCATGGAGATCCCCTTTGCCCGAAGGTGAGTGCTGTGCACATTGAATATGTGCATATTTTTTTGAAGTCCCACTATCTTGAAATGCCAGTGCAGATTTATAACATCTGTACTCTGCGTGCAGGTAGATATAATGCTTGATTAAAAATGATGGTAGCCTTCAATAGTTTATGCATGCTATTATAACAAGTGCATTCCTAGTCGGATTGACGGCGCATCATTGCTGTGCAGAGTTCAGTTACGTTTAGCCTGGGGCCAGAATGCGCCCAGCCAGCTGGCGACAGCCTGGACTGGCACTTGGAAAGTACGCCTGAATCTAGGACATGGCTGCCACCCAAGCAGCACAGATTTTGGCCAAGCAATGGCCAGTGGCTGGGCATGGTCTTGTGGCCAGTGGCCAAAGAACGGCCACTCATCGGCCAATGCTTGGCCGATGACTGATGGCCAGTGGCCAATGGCCAATGGCCAGAGAAAGGCCAGTCATCGGCCAAGCATTGGCCACTGTCTGGCCACTGGCCAAAGGACCATTGCCAGCCACTGGTCAATGCTTGGCCAACTCTGTGCTGCTTGGATGCATGTTGAGGACTCTGCAAACAGCTGGAACTAGCTTCTGAAGTTCCTGAAAAATTCTGAGTTGCTGGAGACAAGTCGCTCACAACAAAAGGGACCTTTAATCGTACCAAAGGCAGAAAAATAGCCTTGCAGATCGCTTCCCGATGCTCCACTGTCCACCTTTATTGCTAACCTGTTCCGGACAACATCAGGGCCAGACAAAGGCAACAATGCCAGTCAGACTCCGCATAATGAACCAAGCAACTGCCCTGACCGTTATTCCAGCCAGTGTGGTTGTGTCCAAGCCGCTTTTAAGTTGAAGGTAGAGTGTGGGGTGCGGTTACTCAGAGACATCTCTAGGTACCATAACCAACCAGAGACCCCTTGGAGACCCCAACTCGTCTCCGCAAATGTCGGTCAGCAACTTCCGTTGTCTTGGCAGCCGGCGCCCAGTTCTGGTATAAGCCTCTCTCCAAGAGCATTTTCTGGCAGCTGGTCTCTCAGTGTTTCATAAAGACAAATCACAGGTAGCCAGGTGCATTAGAGAACCCATGGATAGCCTGTTTTTAATATTTTTGTGTCAATTATGTTTAGACTGGTTTAAATGTTCTGCTGAGCTTCAACTGCAGTGAACGTAGCGACACATTAGCAAAATTAGTTTCCTGAAAGGTGCATTGCTTGAAACAAATTGTTCGGAGTAATGAAATTTACTAAACCATGCAAACAGGACCCTTCCAGATGAAAGATGCCAGCTAGGCGTGGCCAATTGGTAGTAGAAACGTGGCTGGCCAATCGGCTACATGTTTACCCGTAAACTCTGGCCGCAGGCGGCTGTCGTCTGCTAGCCACTGCGCCCTGCGCCTGTACAGTGTATTCCGCCACTGAAAGGCAGTTATGTTAATAAACCGTCGCCATGTTTTTTTTGTTTTCTAAATAGATTTCTTACATCTTCTAACCAAACGCAATCTCTGATGCCATCAGCCATTTGAGTTTAACATTAACCTGGTTGGGGGTGTTTGTGGCTCGTCGAATTAAAACATACTGTGCTAATATTTGTTGGATTACTAATTGTTCTCTGGATCCCAAGAGTCACGAAGATGAACAACACATTTAATTAAATGTGGGTGCAAATTATTACAGTTCAAGCGACCTGCCTTACCGGCCGTCGAGCCTGGCGTCGTGGACAGACTTATGGAAGGCCTTCCACACATCTGTCCTGTCGCTATTCACAAAAGGAAGAGAACCCGAAATGGTAAATCTTAGTTTTTTTTGCAAAGGCTTTTCTCCTAGTCTCTTCTTGGAACACACCTAAACTCATTGCAATGTGTAGTCATGCCTTTCTTTTATGACTAAACCAGTAAAGTGCAAATTTGTAACATGTGAAGCTTATCCCGGTTGTGATCTCGTCACTCCAGGCACTGTTCCACAATGGTGCTATAGTAGGCTAATGCCCATTAGTATACTAATATAACTCCTGTGCCATATGTTATATGCCCTATTTCAGCGACAACTGGAGCCGGCACTTCAGCAGCTGTGCCTCGCCCCCGAAGCCTGCTTGAGGGTCTTCAGGGCATGCCTGAGGAGGAGACCGAAAACCTGCATTTCAAGCGCATAATGACGCGAGAGGCTATTGCGGAAAATGAGCGCCTGCCAAGGGCACATCATCTGATTGGAAGCTGTGCAGGAGGGGTTTGGCCACTGCATCCATACGCCACGGGTTCTTTACCTGCGCTAAGTCACTGAAGACTCAACCGCGGCGGCACAACCCGAGAGGAAGGTGTTGCAAATCAACACATTTCAGTCAGAGTCAATGAAGAGGGGACAGCAGAAGGAAGGAACTGCGAAAGAGAAATACCTATCAAAGCTGGTGAAGGAAGGACATTGTCCTATGTATTGAGAAGAGTGGGCTCATAATATGGGAGCAAATGCACATTATCGGGGGTTCGCCCGATGGGATAGTGGTGTTTGAGTGTGAATGTTGCCAGGGAAAGCGGGTGCTTCTGGAAGTCAAATGCCCAGACGTCGTCCAGTATTCATTCTATCAAATAACTGGAGAGACCCAGTACGTCTACTACACGCAGATGCAGGTTTGCATGGGTGTCACTGCACTCACAAGTTGTGACTTTTTTGTTTATGTCTCAGAAACAGTCTACAAGCTAGTTGAAGTGAAGTATAATCATGCTCACTTCGAGGAATGTGGACTATATGTGGACTATCTTTTTCCTGGGCTAAGGGGTGCATTTACCTAGCTTCCTGTTTTGTTTTTATCCAAGGTGTGCTGCGGTACTGTACGCTATGTGAGCCGTGCAAAACGACTACTGTGCAGCCCTCTTGGGCAAATCAGGCATATAAACAATGAGGCACAATTGAAATCAACTTCTTTATTTCTCGTTTTTAGCACACCTTAAGCATGGAAATAGCTTCGCATCATAGCTAACACGCCGTCATCAAGACTACCCATGCACCCATGAAGACTAGGCAAACTGATGTCCAGTGTATTTGTCGTGAGCCAATTCATAATGACTGGAGGCTTATTTCTAGAGCTATTTACTAGGCACTCGTTTATTTAGCATAGGTGCAACCTAGTTTAGGTACTGTCCCTTCATATTCATCTCTTGATGACAGCGAGTAAATGACGTAAGGCCAAGCAAAAGCCTCCTGCAATATTCATTGCTGATTACCGCACCCGATATTGCAGCTACTACGACATATTAGTTCGAGAACGAGCAGTACTCGCTCGCAAAGGCACCGCTATGTTTTCCTGCCGTCCTTAATCTGCCGGTCAAATGACCTAAAATCCCCCTCATAGAGAAATGCAGTTAGCTTTTTACCATGGTTAAAGTTAACCGGCTTTGAGCAAACGGGCCCAGGTATAACTAGTTTAGACTCTCTAATAATGTACATGGATCCCTTAAAATTTCATAAGCCTCAAACAAAACTGGTCTGAAGTTGCACTGATCCCATCCAGCATACCGAGTTTTCTGTTATACATTTTATTGGACTAGCACCTTTTCCGCACCAAGCCTTCATCATTGTGCGAGCACTTTTCCCGAGGTTTGAACACGCATAAATGATGATGCAAGCCGCTAATACGCATATTTACTCTATTTACATGTGGCTTCCTTGCCAGATACAGAAACTTATATTCTGCAAAGATTGGCGGTGAAATGTTTACGATACCTGCAAGGAGCTGCATTACATCGTCAAACAGGGAAGCAGGTGCTTAGGAAAATGAAGCTGCAGTATCTTGAAGACTTTTAGTCGTTGAATGGCACGTTCCACGTGGACACGAGCACGTGCGATGTCTTGGTTCCTGAGTGCGTTATGTTCAGTCATCTGTTGCTGGTTCCTCAGAAATGGAGGCCGCAAAAGCTCGACAAGAGCCTCGTCACAATGCTTGTCGATAAGGAAGCCCTTGTCGACCATTACCTGCTCGTACGGTGAGCAGCTCGCCAGAACTCCAGGTTCCTTTGTGATTAAATAATCTGAAGTCCGTCCCCAAAAGCACGGCTCACGAACGTAATCATGCCAGTTGGTGCACACCCAATCAGCACTTCTAGGGTGTAGGTTTTCTTATAATGACTGTACGTCAGTATCCTGGATGCAAGGTCAAGTGGTCGCTGGATGGGGATCTCAGTGCAGTCCAGAACAAGTTTCGTGCGAGGAAACTTTTTAAAGTAAATTGTGAGGTTATCCGGTTCTCAATAGACTGGTCGCAGGGAACACACAGAGCTGACCCTAAAACCATTATTCAGGACACAAAGGGCCTCTTCGCGTTCTCAGACGCCGTTGTTCTATGTATCCTGAAAAGGAGCGCTAGGAAACTGATGGTGACATCATGATAGGGATTCATCAATGTCATGAGCACAATGTTACCTGAAGAAAGCAGGAAGCTCCTCGAAGAAAGCTTTGCTCGCAAACTATCGAACTCCGTTTCAATGGTTTCTCATTAGTTGTAGAGATCCAACCCCAGTTAGTGAGGCAAGCTCACTGTCACTCTTAACATCCGCAAAGCGAACGTGGGGTCCTAGCTTCGCCTGCAACATGCTGTCTACTTGAACGCAGGCATCCAGGGTAGGCAATTATTTTTGGAGGCTCAAAAAAGAGTCGTCGGGCCCTACAAAAAAAAAAAGAATGTAACAGAAATTTACATTTTCAGTATTTCCTTACAGTGTGCGTGAAGTCATGACCCGCATGAATGTAAACATCGGATCACCGACCACACCGTACTCTTGCAGTGCCACGGAGCAGTGGCCATAGTGCCCTGCAGCTCTATTCCAGAAGCGTCGAAAGGCGAACAAGCTACCATGGCCATCGCTTCATGATGCTGCAGGTACAGAGTAATTGATGGTCTTATGTTCACATTCATATGTCATCATGACAGCCGTGTCATATGGTGCCTGCAAGCAGCTTTCTGGGGCCCACAGTGCAACCAAAGTATTTGCCACTATCCCAGAAACTGTGGAATTTCTTTTTGGAAAACTGAAACTATGCCATAGCTTCACGTCCTCCTCTACCCACACTGTTAGAAAATTCCATCAATCTACGTGGAAAAACCGAATAGAACATGTCCCGTTTTCTGGAAATGCATATAGGAAGCGAGCAAGCCGGCCGTGTCGCGGCGGTCGCCTATTGTTCGCCGCGACCTAGCGGTAGCCGTCGCAGGAGCATCGGGGAGCAATGGCGACGGACAGCACGGCGGACAGTGTCCCCGTCGTGATTGCGACGGAATTTAAAGCAGTTACAAATTCGGAAAGTTCCTTCGGTAGCCGGTGCCGCCGGCGCAGAATCATCGGGAAGTAATAGCCACGAACAGCACAGAGGACGGTGGGCGATTGCAGAATCCGGAAAGCTTCTTCGGTAGCCGGTGCAGAATCATCGAAGGGGAGCAATGGCGATGAGCAGCACAGCGGACAGTGTTCCCGTGGTGATTACGACGGGGTTTAAGCGGTTACGAATCCAGGAAGCTTCTTCCGTGGTGCCAATATGACGAAGGAAACTCCTTCATGAATCTGGCCGCGTGTACGACGTGAAGGAGGTCCGTTTCGACGGACAAGTGGATGTCACGGAGCTCCGTACTCCGCAAACAAAATTAAGCGCGCCCGCAAAAAATTTAGTTGGCGTTGAGTGGACTGCGGTAATTATGTACGTTTATTTCTGAATCAGCTTGACAATAACTGGGCGATTTTTTTCGCGCCGTTCTGGGATTCCCATTACTATCTTCCTGTGGGCTGATGAAAACATCCCAGGGTAGGCTTGGGTGGGCGACCGCATTCCGCATCTCGATTCCGGTGAAGTATTTGCTGCATACTTTAGAGTATTGCCGTCGGTGTCGATGCTGTTCTATCGTCGCTAGAATAGAAAAAGTTAATTGTATTATTCGTCAGCAGCTTAAACAAAGCGCGAACTGGAACGTAAAAAACGCCACTAACCTGTATGGACGCACAAGTCGCACCCAGGTCGCGCAGTACTCCGCCTCTTATGGCTTCGAAGGGACGATGTAGTACTTCGTGCCGTGCGCGATCTTGCACGTAATGTTGCAGCCGACCACGCAGCAATTGTTGCGGCGTTCTTGGTGCGGAATAAGCCATCTCAGAAATTACAGCGCTAACCCATTACAACGCACAACCAACGCAGCGACTATAGCAGAAGCTCCCCGATGCAATGGACCCGTTTGCCGCTAGGGGCGCCCTGTTCGAGGCTTGAAGTATATCCGCACGGTTCCTATAATGTGCTGTTTGCTTTCAAAAACGGGAACTCTACCACATGCATTGAAATGTGCTATTTTGGCAGTAAGCATGAGCTTATCCGTATCAATAAAAAGCCTTGCAAGATTACAGTTTATAGTCGGTTACACTAGTATAAGCGAATTGAACGCGCCCAAAAGTGCCGGATATCCAGCAATTTTTGTGGACGTCTATCAGACCGCGGAAGTACAGCGCCCGTGAGCCGTGGTACGCCGCGCGCAAGAAGACATCTCTCTCCCGCGCATGCGCAAGCCGCTGCCGGCCGGCGTGGCCCGCGGGCTGCGGAGTGCTGCTGCAACACCTCCTAGAAATAAGGCCGTAGCGCTCCGAGTGGTTACGTCACAATGTCGGAGGAAGGAAGGCCATGGCGCAACTACGTGAGAAAATTTCTGCTATCGACGCATATCGACGTGAAAAAATGTTTCTTCTCGAGCGGCGCGGTAGTGTTCGTGCGCGTTTATCCGACATTAATACACGTTTTAAAAGCGCAGTCTTGTACAATTTATTATATATATAATATAAACGTAATATACAACGCGTTACCAAGGTTGAAAGTACCAAATTTATATTTATGATTATCCCCGTAACCGCGGGACTACGCGCAGTCCCGCAGCTCCCCACACTTTTCGAATGAACCGGCTCCGAATTTCCGATGCGACATCTTCTTCCCTCGTACGGGCTCCGATTCTGGTAAATTTACGTTGTGTGTGAGCTGCTGACTGTCTGAAAAGGAACGCTGAGACATTTCAGAAGGGAAAGGAACCGAAAAAAAATCCAGTCATCGCCGCAGGGAGGAGCGCACACGAGCAAGAGATGGGTCGACAATGTTAAGCCTCTCGTCCCACACTGCTGCTGCTCTGCTCTCGTGTGTGTGTGTGTGTGATGCGTGTCGTGTGATACGTGTCGTGTACGTGTGTCGTGTTGTCGTCGCTGCAGTCCGTGTGTGTTTTTGTATGTGTGTAGTCTTAGATGCTGTGGCATTTGCGTGGATGTCGCTGAACGCGTCGCGTCGCTTGCGCTGTCTGTGTGACGTGTGTGTCGTAGCACGTCGCGTGACGTCGTGCGTAAGTGCGCGTGTATGATGTCCGTGTGCGTATCTCGTGTAGCTGTCGCGTAGTGTCTGTCCGTCTGTCTCGTCTGACATTAGCGTGTGCGTGTATGTCGTGCGCTAGATGCTGCGAGCGATGTTGTGTGTGCTGTTCGCGATAGTGTCCGTTCGTGTGAGTACTGTGTGTGCTGTAAGTGTGTGTGGTAGATGTCGACTGTGTGTGCGATGCGTGAATGTCACATGCTTGTGAAGTGAGTGTGTGCTGCGCTATGCTGCGTGGACTGTAAATCAACGTAAAGTTTGCATGCGTAAGTGTGTGTGTGTCGTAAAGTCGTCGTGCACGCGTCTGCTTTGATGTGTCTCGTGCCTCAGTGCCATGTGCTGCTGTCGTGTGAGTCGTGTGTGTGTCGTGTGTAGTTCTTTCTGATCCTCCTACCCGTCGTTATTTTGTCGTCACCGCAGTCTCGGCGTAGTTTTCTTTTTTTGTTTGTGTTCGCTTGATACTACGGCATTTACGTGGATTCGCGAAACAAGTCCTGCTACGGTTTGAGTGACGTGTGTGGCAACTAGTCAACGATGACACTGGTCGATGACCTCTCTCTCGACAGAGAGAGACTTCTTGAAGTTCGTGTTCAAATGTTTTCGTGATGGATCTTGTGGGACGTATGGATACGATCGACAGGTGAGAAACAACTTATTTACGGGCTTTCTTGGTCATGTAAGACGCAAGTAAAGTGCTGCAGTCGATTTTTTTTTAAATCTCGTGATAGAATGGAATTTTGTTCTTCGTCGTTATCCGTTTGCTATTGCGTCGACATTTGTAAATATGCGTGGTAATATTCTAGTTTTTACTGGAAGGTAAATAACAAGTTTGTGTGATTATTGAAAGTGCGTTGTTTGTGCTTATGTGTTTATTTATACTAATGTTATTTTGTTGCCTTTACCGCGTTTATACTAGAATCTTAACTGTATTAAGGTAATAGTATTATTGTATACAAAATAGGTTATATTTTGTTCTTAGGCAGCTCGAGCCCATAGGGAGAAGTAAATTAGTTGACTGTAAATAGTAAGTTTAGTACCCCTGCCACACGGAAAAGTTAATATATTTTGATTAAATAATACGGGATTTAATCAGCTCGCTGTTTTGAGTGATTATACGAGCGTCGCAAGCTGATTTGTCGACCCCATATTGTCATTCGATCGAAATTACATTAATTTTAATTCAGTGACTGCACGCGATAACATCGCTTACATGATCGTAAGTGACACTTGTCGAGCCGTGTCCGCGTTGGCTACGTCTACCTGATTTTTAACTGATCTGTATTGCTGTGTCCAATCACTGCGTGTCTCGCCATTTTGTCGAAATATTTCTGTATAAAATATGCATTCCTACAGCAATAATTGCGTGACTCAATATTTTCGACTTAAACAATCACATTTTTCTATAGACGTCTTCTACGCATACCTCGTGCCATTTCGTATCGATTATTTAGCGGTGTAATGTTTTGCCCGTGTAATAAAGTGTTTCTTAGACCCGTTGCAATGTGCAGCTTTCATTTTAGCTAATAAGACACGCGTATGTGACAAAAAGCGCGTTACGACGGTCGATCCACGCGCGTTGCCTTCGCTTCGACGCGCGCCCCCGATGGCCTTCCTTTGCGACGTCACGAGAAGAGCGCTACGGCCTTATTTCTAGGAGGAGTTGGCTGCTGCCCGTTCTGGAAGGCGAGTTCGACGTTGTTCTCCGCGTCGTCAGCGGCGTTCTACGGTACGTAGACGGCTTTGTTTTCCAAGGTACGTATACGTTAAGTTGTTCCTAACGCAGTGTTAGCTTGCTATCTGTAAACGTGTCGTATATTCCAAGTTCGGGACGCCCAGCGTGTAGCGTCTCGTTCCAGCCGCATCGAGCTAGAGCCTTTTATTGTTCCTGTATCGGGCCGGCATGCTGCCCGACCCTACTTAGTAGCTGGGCACTAGGAGAGCACTGTTTCCGCAGTATTCCCGCATTATTATGCGAAGCCGCTGTCATGCGTGACTTCAGCACGTCGAATTAAACTAGTTTCGCCGCCAAGTTTAACCTCACATGGTTCAAAGTTCAGCGCTTGATCGGGGAGGGGATGGAGGCAATGGGAGAGTGAGGGAAGATTGGATTAGAAGACGTGAACATTGGTCAGTTATGTTTTAAGGAACGAAGTATTTTCCTAAGGTCGAAAGCGTAATATATTCTCAATACAGCGTTCGATAAACAGAGCTTGTTTTCAACTTTATTTTTTTAAATGCGTCTGAAAGCATGGTGGAGCACTACGTTCCTCTGCTACTCGACCGTGTGAGCGATCTTGGCAGCTTGCTAAATATGCGGTCAAATAAAGGTGGCACCTGCTTGGTGCAGAGAAATAGTGCAGGCTTTTGCATCTTAGGAATAGTAACGCATTATCGTGCGATATTTTGAGTCGCCCAGTAAACTTATGCGCGCTGAGCCAGTAATCTATCATCGGCCGCGTGCCGCGAATGCTCCGTCGCTCCGGGTGTTTTGTGGACTAAATTGATGCCATTTTTTCGGAAGTGATAATTTCGAAATAACTTGAGCTTCTGATGAAAGAACATATTTCAAGATTACCCCGGTCGAGTTGGAACCTCTATTGTAATTGGTGCTATTCACTGGAGCTCTCGAAACACTGGGCATGCTCAGAGTGAACTCCCGCTTATGGCCTAAGAAGGACACTCTCTTTATGTAGAGTAATGCTACACGCACGACGTCGTGCAGATGTACCGGAAGTTGCTCAAGTACGGCGCGCGTTAATGTTCCTTGATTGGACGACCCGAATCCTGGCCATAATGACACAGCTTCGCTCTGCCAATAAAAATTAGTGCGGAGCCCTCAAACAAATATTTTCGCCCATCATGACCTAACCAACGTCGCACATTCACGAGCATGCTTGTGAATTGTCAATTGGGTTTTGTGTGTCAAGTTCACTTTTGTTTTATTTGAGGATAAAAGTTAACTTGTTTTCATCGCATATCAAGTTCATTCACCTCAACGGAGTGTGGTTTCGCCTTGTGAATGAAAGGAAGATACTGTACATCATAGGCGTAGACTATGGGAGCAACGGGGCTCGTGCCCCCTGGTGAGATCCAGGGGGGCAGAGCCCCCTCCAGGCCCGGGCCCTGATCTTTTTTTTTTTGCTTGTGTTTGTTGTTAGTTTGTCTTTGATAATTTGTATTTTGTCTTAAATGTATAATACTTCACCCATGTTTGTGCACCACACACTAGAACGCTAGGTTGTTTGTGGGCACTGGAAAATAAACCATTATTATTATTATTATTATTATTATTTCCGAGACGCTGTTTACGTGCCATGTAACGAGCTTCTAGTAGTAGGATGTAAACAAAATAACGCCCACGTTGCCTTTATTGACAAAATACGTGGGAAATGGAATCCCAGCGTGCTTGCGTTAGCTTCAATCTCCATTTCTGGCGAAAACATAACGCGCAGCAACCCTCCCCCCTCCCCCCCCCCCCCGGGGGAACTTCTCAGCCTGCCCCCCCGGGAAAATGGAAAGTCTACGCCGCTGCTGTACATATCACCGGAATAAGCGATAAAACTCATGCGTATACATGTTAACCGGAAGAAACTGAAAAACTCCTCCCCAGATAAAAACTGAAAAGGTGTGCCATGTTTGAAAACGATATAACTCCCAAAGTCATAGGCATTAATGCACTCAAACACAATTGAAATCATAAACGCTTGGTTCAGCGCTCCTTTATGACTAAAAAATCTACTTTTTGAGGCAGAAGTATTTTCGACTGCCACTGGATTGCACCAGGTGCTTCGAAGGCGTCAACTTCCTCTTTGCCATGGAGCTGCTGTACGCCATATACTGTTGTGTCAACCTAAAGTACCCCGCTGAGCTGCCAGCGGCGTTGGAGTTCATTCAGAGTTATGAAAATGTGCACTGTGAATTTGCTTTAGAAAAAATGTATCGTATGGACAATTCTAATTCCTTCAAGTTGTGGAATAGTCAAGTAGCATATTGCCTTTCATGAAGAAATAAATAGGCGATTTTTTTTTGGTCTGGGAAGCAGCAATAACTACTAAGTAATTCTTGAGAGCGTTAATGACGTAAAACAGTTAGCAATAAATTATGTAGCTAATCTGTTATCGCATCCTTGCCAGAGATCCTAAGCAGTGTGGCATACCTTCGAATGCTGGTGTGCTCTTCATCGTATTTCCGACCAAAGCCATATTTGGCTCAGACATCGAGATTTCGACGACTGTAAACGACTTAATGTTTCGCAAGTCCTAAATTTCGCGAATCGCTTACAATTTGACGATAAATAGGTCCGCTAGGAACAATTCTTGTAAATGTAAGCACATTGGATCTATACTGAAACCTGCCAGCATCGTGAACAGTTTAGCATACCATGAATTATGTCCAAATCTTCAGCGTATTCACATCAATGCGAAATATTGAGTTCACGAAAATTAAGTCGTTTACAGTGTATATGGCACAAGTCAAAAAGTATCAAATACTGTTTTCCTATGGCAATGTGCAATATTCCTGACACTTATAGGAACACACCAACTGTTCATTACATCATAAAAGTGCTAACTTGTTGGTGGCCGAACAACAACTACAACATGGTGCTTAATGCAGCAATTTTGTGCGCTACGTCATGAATTGATGTAATCTCCAGAGGTAATACAGTCGCGTTTTCGTTTGGCGAGTACTGTACGTATATAGCAGACGCATAACGATTCCTCGAACGTATTGCAGTATTCCTATGTAAATATTAAGGATTTCATTCAGCTTGGTCACAATGTCGCTGAGGCATTGCCAATTACATTAAGCAAAGTGTCTGGCTTTCAGCAGCAATTCGGAAGAAACATGTTTTGTAGATCCTACGCATATTAGCGTTAGGGTTTGTGTTTGTTTGCCACGTTTGAACAGCAACCTGGAACATGCTGAAGCATGTTTTTGTTGAACCTTTACACTAAGGAAGGCTAAGGCTTGATGTTAATGTGCTGCTTTCTAGACACCCTTATTTACAATTCACTTGGAAATATTCGTTGCTCACATTAATCGGATGTGCTGCAGTAACTGCGTGACCTGCTCGGGAGGACCGTTTCTCTGTAAATCATATTATTATGTTGCAATATATTGAACGAATCATTATGAATCTGGTTTTCAGATATATTGTCATATAGAACCAATACTAGAACTAATGCATCCTACTGTTCATGCAACTAATATTTTAACCCGCCTTAGTATCACTCGGCTGCAAATGCGTGAGCCCTTGTTCTGCAGGGGCACATAAATATACATTTGACCGGGCTATGCTTATCAGTTAGAATAAGTAATATGAACCAAAAGACATGAATGTTAAGCATTCTAATAATAACCACAATATTCTGCTTAAGCACTTTCAGGCAGGCGTTTTTGTAATATTGCATTGACTGGTACTGTGAATTCCTCTTTTAACCGAAGTATCGTTGTGCACAACGTACTAGGCAGGCGAGCCAGTTTAATATACGACATTCTACAACCCGAGATGGAGGCTACAAAGACCTACATCTCAATTGAGACAGATGTGTTTGTCCTTCTTTGTAGCCTCTGATCTCGGGTTGTAGAACGTCTAAGCGTTGTGTGCTGACACAAGTTCCGAAATGTGTCCAGTTATTACTGAGAACTGATGCCATTGGGCTGAAACGTTTTTTGTGTACAATCACAATCTGTCTTGATGCAAGGATCAGACATGGAGGCTCATGGTGTGTGCACGGACTGTCCGAAATAAAGGGGGGGGGGGGGTGCAATGATTTCCGAAGTTCGGTCAAACATTTGTGGAAGTTGCCCCCTGACCCTTCTAAAGTAAAGCACGGAAAACAGATTTCGCCTGCATGTCCTAGTTGTTGCGCAAAAAAGAAAGATAAATATTGGTATTTCTGGCACCCCTCAACTCACTCCCAGTTTTCAGGGTCATACCTGGTCACACTCCTAGTGACGTAATTTGGGGTGCCGTATAGCTTCCCGTGTGCTCTCTCGGCGGACGCTTCATCTCCCTCTTTGTGCTGAAATTAGCGGGCGGTAAGCTGCAGCTTAAAAGCCAACCGAGGTCACGTGATATTTTCGCCTGTAGTTTCTTCGGCTGCCACTCGCGGCTGCAGGTGAAGGAAAAAGCTCGACTTTTGCTTTGCGATTATGCAGCGGAATCGCGACATTTTTGAATGAAGGATATGTTTTCTCTATCCTCTGGGACACGATAAACAACATAAAAATGACGAGATGCAAGTTCTTCTAATCTTAAAATCGTTGCACCTCCCCCCCCCCCCTTCCCTTATGGGCCTTTGTCTCGGCTTGAAAGTATACAATTGAAAAGATTTAGAAATTCGTCCAGATTGGATTACTAACCGATATAGTTACACTCTTAAAAAAAGCTAGTAAAAAGCTAGTAACTGCAGCAGTTACTACCTATTTCTGACCGTTACTACCTTTCACTAACGATTTGCTACCTCAAACGCGCGATAGGTAGTAAAAAGCTAGCAAATGCAGCCATTACTACCTTTTTACTAGCTATTTACTACCCCAAAGGCGCGTAGAAGATGGCGGCGCTTGCTTCATACCCGATTGCCAGCGTTAGCGACGTACTTGCTGTTTCGGATCGCAGGGGAGGTATCCGCACGCAATCGTAGCGTCAAATATTGTATCAGGGAGCATGTTTAAGGGTTGGAGCTGACTTTATAACGATCGCAGCCTCCGTACCAGCACGACGTGGAAGCCAGCGCTGCAGCGAGCGCAGCGGCCATTGTTGATGCAATGGCCATGCGGCTTACTTCTTTCCTTCTCGTTTGCATTCGTTTGTGAGCGTTTATATTTTCATTTTGGTTTTAACTGGGATGAAAATAGCCACGTAGCACATACTAAAACGTTTCCGAAAACAGGAAAAGTTCAATCTGTTTTCTTTTTTTCAATATTTTTTATATTTGTATTTTTTTAAATCATATGTTTTTCTCTCTCAAGAGACGCTTGGCAACATTGTACAACAAGCAAGTTGGGGCGGTCGGGGCCAGTCGGAGTTTCCAAGACGCTAATTTCTTTGATGTGAAATTGCCGCTTTTGCCTTGTGTCGTGTGCAGCTCTCGTGTTCCCTCGTTGGAGTGCATAGTTAACGTTCGTGCGCTGGACGGGGCGAGTGTGTGTGTGGACCTGGACTGCTCCGAGGATAGTTCTAACGAGCCGGTGCCGCTGTCACTGGGTTGGATTTCGTCGTCCAAGAAGCTTTTCTCCACCTCCTACTTGACACTGAGAACTTCTTCACGGTTTGTGTGTGCTCGGTGGTTGAATGATTCTGATTGAGCTGTCTTCGGTCGTGACAGTGCACTGTCACAACCGTTGATGTGCGTCGTTAATAGTGTATGTAGCTTTGGGACTAATTAAAAAAAAAAAACTCTTGGCATTCTACGAGTCTTTCTGAATTTGCCACAAAAACGCGAGCATTCGTCAGTGTACTACAAAAATTAAGACGCGAGCTGCACGCGGTATTAATTTTGCATGCATTTTTGTAGCGCAGCACGCGAAAGGAGTGCAGCTGCCGTCGTACTCTCCGTCAATTACAGCCTTCGTTCGCCGCCGGAGACGGCAAGAAAGCTCTCTCGCCGACGGCGACCGCATGTATCGATTTAGCGAGCGACGAGGCGATCGACGGAGACAGCGACGAGCGACGGCGATTTCCACGGTCACCCGTCGCGTCGCTCGGTTTTTTTATTTCTGGGAAACGTCGCTCATCCCCTTGGCCGCTTGTTCCCGTCGCTTTCATGCGGTTTGCCTCGTCGCGCAACTTACCTATCGACTGCGAATAACTGACGTGCTGATACGCGACGAAAAGTTTGCGCACTCAAATGGTCAGTATAAAAGGTTTAATGGCAGTCAAAGAAGTGATCTGGGAGGAAGTGGCCGAGTGGGCCAACGCGTCTCACTCCGAAACCTTGCACTGAGAACCTCCTGGGTTCGATCCCCACTGCCCCCGCCCGTAAGTTAGCGATTAGGTTTGTATGTGCGTTTGTTTGTGTTGAATGTGTTGTGTCGATTGTGTGCTAAAAATGTGGGTGTGCATGGCGTGCATGTATATACTTGCAAATGTGGAATAATAGAAATATACTAAATAATCGGCTTCTTTTTTTGTGTACGTTTAATTGGACGGTGACTAGCGCCACCTGGATTACTCATTTCGAGTTTATATTTTTTGTTGCGCCCGCCACCTGGTGGTAAATGGCATAACCGCACACCTTTCTTTTTTCACCGGAAATCACGTGACTAGTTGCGTTTCCGGTCTTCCGTCGGGAGGTAGCGCTAGTTACTAGCTAGAGGTAGTAAAATACGTGGATTCTACTTTGAGGCTAGTAGCAGTTACTAGCTTCGTGACCTAGTAACCGTTACTAGCTTGCCTGTTACTACCTCAGGCTACTAGGTACCTAGTAACATATGTGACAGGCGGTTACTAGCTCTTACCTAGTAAATACTACCAGCTTTTTTTTAAGAGTGTAGTTAAAGAAAGAGTCAGGAACTCCTTTGCTTCTGTTATACATCTTCATCTCAATAATCCCACCCATTATTTAAGTGCGCTTTCTTTTAGGCAACATGTGGCAATGAACCTACAGGAGGGGTCCCGGCAGTCGTCAAGAAAAGTTGCTCTATTGCATCTGAAGCAGCAGGGAGCACTCCAAGAGTTCTCGAAGTTCCAAAAGAAGTGGAAAGAAACTTCAGTGCTTGTTTAGATTAATCTTTATTTTCTAATGTTAATATTACTATTTGTTGTCACTAGACCAAGATGGTTCTTTTCGAGGTGTAGCATGTCAGTATAATTGTTTGTCACATTTTTCCTTAGGAGACTGCTCACTTTGATATTTTTCTTTTTATGGCTCAGCTGCCCCACTAATAATTGCGGCACGAAATGTGTGTTTGAATTATTGTGCATGTGTTCTAGTCATTTAAATGAAAAATAAATGTAAATACTTTTGAAGCAGCAAACTGTTCAGTCTTTTTCGTATCATGCGAACACTTTCTCATAGCATTCCTGGCTGTTATATTGAGTATATATGTCACGGATTCATTGTTCTGTCTTCAGGATAGTGCTCGCATTAGATACGACAGCTCGAATTTTCCATACAAGTTTGGGGAACATTTACGCATTGCAGGTAATTATATGTTTCAAAGACTTGCATCGAGATGCGCCTGCAAACTGTCAGAACATCCCTGTTTTGCATGTCACATATAAACTTCTTCAAGGAGGAGCTTGGCATGTGACATACAAAGCCCGGATGTATATAGTGGCCCAATTTTTTAATAATATCAAGCGAGCGTCGATCGCCGGGACGGCCAGCGCTGTGTCGCGGAAAAATGCGGCGTCACGGGAGAGGTTAAGCGCGTGCGCACAAAGCCCTTCCTGGTGGGAGCGTCGTCTGCTAGGCTATTCCGTTGACCGCACACAGCCCCTGCTCCGCAGTAAGGGAGGGCAGGGCGCTTGCAATGTCGAAGTGCATCGCCGATACGCCCCTCTTCTTGAAATTCGTTCAAAATCCTATTGAGGTTAGCGTGTGTAACCCCGACTGTTGTTTCTATATCTCTTTGCGTCATGCCGCCCATCGAGATTCTCACAACACGTTCCCGTGTTTTTATGGGCCCTCGAAGAGGCATAAAAATGTGCGCGCGCCCGTTGGTCAAAGAAAACTGTGACTACCCGGCTACATAGGCTAGATGACGACAGCAACACCGCAGTTGATAATACGAAAAACCAAACCCAAGTGGACACCCTGTCTATACTCCGTTTCACTTTGTGTTGTACCACAGCCGACGCTACGAGTTATCTTGGCCAGTCCATCTCTAAAAGTGTGTCACGTGGCCTTCCCGTTGGTTACAACGGCACGGGGAAGCACGATGTCACGTGGCAGGGTGAAAGCGCTGGATTGGTTTTGATGCCTCGTAGCGCTGTCTGCGGCACATAGTTTAATGCATCGTTGCATTCAGTTTGTCTCGTCACCGTATTTTTTATTTTTGTTTGTGTTCACAAAAGTAAACGCAAACATGAAATGAACAAAAAAAGAGTAAATTAAACTCGAGATGACGCGCGGTTTATGCCACGCCTGAGCAGTATCACGCAAGCAAGCGCTGTTTGGATCTTTGCTTAAAGGCGGTTAGTTATGCCAGCAGATATTGAACAGGGGCTGTGTGCAGTCCATGGAATAGCCTAGCACACGACGCTGGCAACAGAAAGAGCTTTCTGCGCACGCGCTTAATCTCTCCCGTGACGCCCCATTTTTCTGCGGCACAGCGCTGGCCGTCCCGGCGGTCGATGCTCGTGTGATATTATTAAAAACGTGGGCCACTGTACGCGTGAAAAGCGGTAGTAACAAAAAATGGGGCGAGTACTGTCACAAACAGGACTGAACTTTTTCCGTACGTAAAAGAAATGTAACCTGTGTCGTTTTGGACGCATTGTAACATGTGATGTACTTCGTAAAAATAGTACATGTTCTGGCATGGCTGGCAACAGAACATGTGCTGCTGTGTGCCATAATGGTGTATTTCCTGTAGCATACAGTACTTGTACCGTGATGATGGTGTATGGAACTTGTTGTGGCTACCCATACAGCAACAACATGTCCCATACTAAATAAACATGGAGCATGTTCTGTAGCCCGGTAATAGAGTACATGTTGTCGCAACAAGGTTAGCATATATGTGTCCCATACTTTGACAGGAGTTTTTCTAACCGTGCACCTGATTCCCCAAATCGTCCCCGATCCGATGAGTGCTTGGTGTACACTGACAGCCCACAGATGCTCAGGAATTTTCCACACACCCTTGCATCTCACCATCCCCTTGATGCCTTCAGTCCTAATTATCAGCCCCGCTCACCTCACGAGAGGCTCGCCCCCCCCCCCCGCCCCCTCCGGACGCCGCTGATGCGGTACCATGGTACTAGGCCCTGATGGCTGATATTCACCAAGCCTCTCCAGCCGCCTAACACTTATTTCTTCACCTGGCTCTCGAGTAAGGGACTCTTTATTTTAATAAAAATTTGTCCTCCTGCCCAAGCGTGAATTTTTCCGCTTGACCAACACTGCTTTGTCAACAAGTTCCGCCAGAATGTTGTGACCCTAAAGGTGAAAATGGCAGAACATGCACAATATGAATACA
Source organism: Ixodes ricinus (assembly GCA_037355805.1). NCBI lineage: Eukaryota > Metazoa > Arthropoda > Arachnida > Ixodida > Ixodidae > Ixodes > Ixodes ricinus. The sequence goes on along the minus strand of JAZHYW010010965.1, from coordinate 30,341 downwards.
ACAGCATAGGCGGCCACTATACCAAAGCATAACGTCAATAAATGTTTCCAGTAATGGAAGCTGCTGGGTTAAGTGTCCGAATGCACAAGGAGCATACTTCGAAAGAAATTTAGCAGTTGGACACCAAAAATATTACCAACCTTTTTTTCAGGCAATTGCTGAAAATAAAATGTTTTGTAATGCTGAAATCACAATAAATTGAGGCATGTGATGGTCACAAAACTTGCATTGTGTTTCACTGTCGTTGCAGTGACTGTTGGTCTCCGTGCAGTGCTCGTCACAGGTGACAGTGGCCTCGGTGTTCCCATCACAGGGAACGGTCTCGTCGCTCTCACCTAGGGTAATTTGAGAGAGATAGTTACAAAACTACCACATTATCTCAAACAAGGAATGTATCAGACGAAAATGCAGTTTGCCATTCTCAAAGTCAACCTATATAAATGGGCAAGGTGGCATTTAGCCAAGCTTTCCAACACTTCTGTATTACACAAGAACAGCCTCTGACATGCAAAAAGACAGTAACTTGGCGATCCCTTATTGAGTGCGAGGTAGTGACCTAGTAGTAAACTCACAGTCCTGTTGCGAATTCGCGAAACCGGTCAGGAGGTGCTGTGTTGACGCTGCAGCACCAGGAGGCAAGCAGCTCGTGTCGGATGCTGTCCTGTTACCTGTGGAATTTTCACCTAAACATCAACAAAAACAGTCATTACATTACGTTTTCCTTGAAATGCCAAAATACAGAACACGATGGCGAACGTCATAATGTAGAATGCGGCTAGTTAGACTGCGTATTGGCATTAAACGTTACAAGTTGTCTTTTTCAGTTTACTTTATCGGTTATTCGAAGGTGCACGGTTCACAATGAAGTATCAATGAGTTCTGCACGACAAGGACTTAGTCATACGCTCATTTCCATTGCTCAATCGAGATAAGAGGAATTGCAAAATGATTCACGCAATTGCGTAAATATCACAATACCGTACTGATACTGCTATCTAATACGTTCTAGTGTAAAAGGTAGCCTGTAATAAAATAGTGATCAAATGATAGCAGTACCTCTCGGTGACTTCCGAAGCCTCACGACCTGGTTGTGTCCTTCGGAAGATTCTCCGACGGAACGGCGTTGTGTTTCCAGAACCTACTCTTGTGCCCTGTTATGAAAAAGGGTGGGGGTATTTTGCCGGCAGCCAACACAACCACTCGGAAAAAAAAACTGCCGGGAGTTTCGGACGGCAGTATTTATTATAAAAGGAAATAAATAAATATCGCCAAATGTTTCACACACACACACACACACAAAAAAGTTGTTTTACTCGGATTTTAACCCGGGACCCAACGTGCGTGAGGCGGAGAACTTTCCACTGAGCTATTCATGCAACTTTAAATGCCCGATTTGACTATTCCTTTTATACGATACGCAATGGCAACAACTACTGGCAATTTTTTTTCACTCGGTTTGTTTTGCCAAATTGCCGGAAGAAATATCCACTATATATGAAATACAATGTACGGTATGAACGGATGTCGATGCAAGCGTGATTTACGCGCGTACATACCTCGTCCATTAGCGTAATTTGCTTGGAAGGCATCGCTTGAGAAGTGGCGACCACACACCACGTCGTGCGCAGTCAACTTCTTTCCTTCCCTATTGAAAAAATGTCTGTGAGGCCCACTAGGATTTTCTGTGAGGCTCTGAGAGGCCTTTTAGGATATCCTGAAATGGCTGATGGGCCCTTTAGGCTCCTCTAGTAGGTCTGTGGGGTCCATCAAGATATCTTTCTGAGAGGTGTGCGTTCCTTCAGGATCGTCCTAAAAGGTCTGTGTGGCCTTTCAGGGCCGTTCTAAAGGGTCTGTGAAACCCACCAGACATTATCAGGAGGACCTCGTAGAATTCATCCCAAGACGGTAGTGCGTAAACGTGCTCTGTTCATCGGCAGACCGCTTCGGTGACGCGAGTGCGTAAACCTGTTGTCTCGCTCTTTATACCGGTTCATTCTGTAGACGCAGTTGCAAGCGAATATTGCTTTGATCGAAACTATTTGAGTGCAAACGTTGCGCACATATCGCCGCCCATCGAGAACAGACAGAAGTCTATCGAGCTAGCTTTATCGAACGATCTCGCCCCCTCGCCCCCCCCCCCCAGCCGCCCGCCCAACAAAAGTAAGCCAAGCCGGTCCGAAATGTGTGACATATGCGACGGACAGCAGACGGACTTATACGTATTGCTTATTTTTACTTACATTTCCTAGCACCGTCTGCGTGTATACAGCGTTTCAATATTTACGAATTCAAGGCCCACCAGCGCTTGGTTGTTGCTTCAGAAACGGAGCGTTGAAAATGCGATTTATTGAGAAATTGCCGGCATTTTAGCCGGCATAAGATCGCGGCTTCCAAACGTGTCTTCGGGCTGCCGAAGCAAGTCCCGGCCGCAACCCCGCACTCGCCCCCCGCACTGCCAAGATCCCTCCTTCTCTTTGGGAGAGGGGTTTGACCACGCAGACCCAACGCAGACCACGGCATCCGGAATGTGGAGTGCCCCGAAAGCAAAGTAGTCTGCTTTTACCAGCGCCCGACTGGGAGGGGCGCCTTGAAATTAGAGTCGCTGTGACATCCCCAACATCCCCGCGTCCGGATTGGTCAATTTGCTGCCGGTGGCAACCAGTGGCAACGGTCAGAGGTCGGCGGGAAAGTCTTTGTTCCTGTTGGCTGTTGGCGCTCGGTGAGCTGGTGTGAAGGCGCTGTTTGTGCGAACGAAGTCTGTGCATTCCTGCGGCGACTTTCCTCGGCTGGTTCTTCGGAAGTTGGGCGGCACGGGGCTGTTTTCGATATCTGGGTGGTACACACGGATGGCCCTACTCACCAGGAGTCGTGCGTCCGAGAACGCAGCCACGCTGAAGGTCGGACAAGCGTCGTCGGCCTGGGATGAAGCCGCCAAGCGTTCCGGCTTCTCATTCACTCGAATGCCGCAGTGGGCCGGCAGCCACTGGAAGACATTTCTCCATCCTTGGTGCTGCAACATGATCGCCGCGTTCGCCAACTCTCTGGTGAGCGGTGGTCAGCGGCGGTAGACTTTCCATTTTCCCGGAGGAGGCAGGCTGAGAAGTTCTCTGAGGGGGGGGGGGGTGCTGCGCGTTACTTATTCGCCAGAACTGGAGAATGAAGCTAACACAAGCACGCTGGGATTCCATGTCCCATGTATTTTGTCAATAAAGGCAACGCGGGCGTTATTTTGTTTACATGCCACTACTGGAAGCTCTTACATGGCACGTGAACAGCCTCTCGGTAAGGATCATGGCCCAAGCCCGGGGGGGGGCGGGGCTCCGCCCCCTCCGGATCTCGCCAGGGGGGCACGAGCCCCGATGCCCCCGAAGTCTACGCCTATGGCGGTGGTGCACGCTCCAGGTTGGCGAGCTGGGTCAGTGCCGCCTTCGAGTCGCTCAGGATTACCAGGCGGTCAGGCGCACTCTCTGCTTCAGCCAAGGCCAGTGCCCGGCGAAGCGCCGCCAGCTCGGCCGTCGCCGAGCGTGCAAAGAGAGGCGCTTCGCTGCTCGTGCTCCGAAGTTTGTCGACACCGTGCTGCGGCTGTTACTGTGCGCGCGTCGTGGTCGACGGACTCGTCAGTGTAGCATCGCGCCCATCCCTTGAAGCGCTCTTTGTGTTTTTGGGCCCGCGAGGTCGGTTTTGACGGACTCGTCCGTGTAGCATCGCGCCGATCGCGCCCATCCCTTGAAGCGCTCTTTGTGTTTCGGGCCCTCGAGGTCGACGTTGAGTTCCACTCCGAGCGGTGCATCTGTTCGGTTTTATTAGTTGAACTTCCATACGTCTCAGGAATTTACCCAGCGGCATTGTGAGTACCTCGAAATATATTTTTTTGCGACAAACAACTCTGTTGTCCTTATTTGGTCTGATCACTTGTCTGTAGCTGCTTGCGCGCAAGTTTGAGTGGACGCCCTACATACATTTTGATCCGCCGCGGCTTTCCGGAAAGCTGCATTTCTAAGGTATGTTGGCTAAGGGGTTAGGCCGAAGGGCTAAAGTCTGAAGTTTTGAAGTCTGAAGTCTTGAACGTCTAGTAGGGTCCCATAACACATCAGGGCTGAAAGGTCTTTTTTCAATAGGGTTCTCTTAAGTTACTTATTCACTGCGATTTCCATTATTCTTTCGGCAGGAAAGCGATGAAAGTTGATTCCAGGCTTTAAAGCATGCCCTGAGCACAGCGGTACGCAACAAGAGCGCACCATATTCTAACAAACCTGCAGGGAACGCGGAAACAACACGGCAGTCAACGGCAGCAGACTGGAACGCCGGAGTTGTTTTCCACGCAGGCGGTATATGTTTTGGTGAACGCAGCGCCCTCTATAGTTCGATCTCCTCGCCAATAGCGCGCTTCAAATATCGCAAAAACGACAATTGTCAAAACCCGTCGTCCATAATCGCTCCTTCTGGAATTTATTTCTTTAAAACTAAGCATGCCAGAACATTGAAATGAACGGCATTGCCTTTCGCAAGGATTGCGGCGCCACACGTAGAAATGTAAAAAAAAATGTTACGGACGTATCTTACTGCTTGAATCTTAATGAAACCGACCGCCGGTCTTTCGACGTTCGACGAACTACGAACTTTTACCCTAAAAGTTCGAAGTTCATTGAACTTTTGACTTCTCAGGAATCGAAAGTTCAAAAAATTTCGAATACTTTAGATAAAAAAGTACGAAAGTTCGAAAATTATCGAATTTCTTAGCGTATGAAGTTCGAAAGTTTGAAAAGCTTCGACCTCTTTAGGGCAAGAAGTTCGAAAGTTTAAAAATCACCGAATTTTTTAGTCTATCAAGTTCGAAAGTTTGACAAGCATCGAATTTTGCAGCGTAACAAGTTCGAAAGTTTGAAAAGAATCGAACTTTTTAGCGCAATAAAATCGAAGGTTCGAAAAATCTTCGACTTTTCTGAACGTGCAAAGTTGAAAATTTTAATAAGCGTCGAACTTCTTAGTTTGACCAGTTCGAAAATTCGACTTCCGTCAAATTTCTCAATATGGAAAGTTCGAAAATTCGAAATCTTTCGAACCTTTCCACCGCTTGCTTCGATCATTTAATCTTCGGTTCGAAAAAAGCTCGCGGAATCCCTACTTTCGGCCCTGATGTGTTATGGGACCCTACTGGACCTTCAAGACTTCAGCACTTCAAACTTTAGCCCTTCAGACTTTAAGATTTCAGACTTCATGACTTCAGACTTCAAGACTTCAGACTTTAGCCCTTTGGCCTAACCTTTTAGCCGACATACCTTAGAAATAAAGCTTTCCGGAAAGCCGCGACAAATCAAAATGTATGCAAAGCGTTTACTCAAACCCGCGCGCAAGCAGCTGCAGACAAGTGATCAGACCAAATAGGGACAACCGAGTTCTTTGTCGCAGAAAAATATATTTCGTAGTTAAACAAATAAAATAGCGCAAAAAGAAAATAGCGCAAATTTAGGGGCAACAACGTACCCTACTAAAATATATTTCGAGGTACTCACAATGCCGCTGGGTGAATTCCTGAGACGTAAGGTAGTTCAGGTAATAAATCTGAACACATTCACCGCTTGGAGTGGAACTCAACGCCGACCTCGAGGGCCCGAAACACAAAGAGCGCTTAAAGGCATGGGCGCGATGCTACATGGACGAGTAAGTCGACCACGACGCACGCACAGCAACAGCCGCAGCACGGTGTTGACAGACTTTGGAGCACGAGCTGCGGAGCGCCTTTCCTTCGCACGCTTGGCGGCAGCCGAGCTGGCGGCGCTTCGCCGGGCACTGTCCTTGGCTGAAGCAGAGAGTGCGCCCGACCGCCTAGTAATCGTGAGCGACTCTAAGGCGGCACTGACCCAGCTTTCCAACCTGGAGCGTGCACCACAGCTCACCGGAGAGTTCGCGAACGCGGCTGCAGCGCCAAAAATGGAGAAATGACTTCCAGTGGCTGCCGGCCCACAGCGGCATTCGAGGGTATGAGGAGGCGGATCGATTGGCGGCTTCGTTCCAGGCCGACGACGCTTGTCCGACCTACAGCGTGGCTGCGTTCTCGGACGCACGACTCCTGGTGATCAGGGCCATCCGCGTGCACCACCTAGATATCGAAAACAGCCCCATGCCGCCCAGACTCCCGGAGAACCTGCCGAGGAAAGTCGCCGCAGGAATGCACAAACTTCTTTCGCACAAACACCGCATTCACACGAGCTCACCGAGCGTCAACAGCCAACAGGAAAAAGAGTTTCCTGACGACCGGCCGACCTATGGCCGTTTCCACCGGCAGCAAATTGACCAATCCGGACGCGGAGATGTCACGGCGACTCTAATTTTAAGGCGCATCTCCCAGTCACGCGCTAGTAAAACCAGACTACTTCGCTTTCGGGGCACTCCACATTCCGGATGTTGGGGTCTGGTGGTCAGAAATCCCTCTCCCAAAGATAAGCAGAGGATAAGGATGGCTAGTTGGGCTAGTTGGTTTTGCATCATTGTGTAATACGCCAAAACAACAAGGACGAAAACGAAGGGATAACTAGACAGGACGCGGCGTAACTTTCAACTGAATTGTTTATTTCGATGACAGAATTTTAAAAATATATAAGCAGGCACACTTGGCAGAACATCCTTGTTGTTTTGGCGTATTACACCATAATAAGGAGATATCTTCATAGTGCGGGGTGTGGCCGGGATTCACTTCGGCAGCCCGAAGACACGTTTGGAATCCGCGATCTTATGCCGTCAACTTCTCAATAGATGTCACTTTTAACGCTCCGTTTCTGAAGCAACAATCGCGCGCTGGTGGGCCTTGAATTCGTAAAAATTGAAACGCTGTATACAAGCAGACTGTTCTAGGAAATGTAAGTAAAAATAAGCGCTAGGTATAAGTCCGTCTGCCGTCCGTCGCATATGTCACACATTTCGGACCGGCTTGGTTTACTTAGTTGTTGGGCGGAAGGCTGGGCCGCTAGGTGGCCAACTCGAATCCCGGACAAAAGCTTACCGGACAAAAGCTCAACGGACAGAAGCTCACCGGAGAAAACTCACCCATTTTTTCACAAACCCGGACAAAAGCTCACCGGGAGAAAATTTCATGTTGGTCTTTAACACGTGTGCAAACAACTTAAGTGCATGCTTGCGGCGCTAAAATGCAACGATAAATTAAATCTGACAGGCGCATGATTTGTTGCTTAGGTAGAAACAAGTTTATTTATCGATTGGTTTGAAGTTAATGCAGTCTTGGTAGATCTGGGTGTACATGTAATCACTCGAAAATATTTGTCACACGATTCTGCGGACACAGAGTGGTTTTTCGCACTCGCTTCTCTGGGGTTCGCCTCTGCGGGCTTTTGTCGATGCCGTGGCAACGAACGCCTGATTTTCTTGTGGGCATTCAATCAACATCCAACGCTTGGATGAGCGTGGCGGACAAACTCCTGGAACCCAGTATTCCATCCTTCGCAGGTGTACGCCCGGTGTTTTATCTTGAAGAGTGGCGTCGTACATATTCCACCATTCGGGGGAAACTCCGGTCGTCGTCGGCACACAGTCAGGCAAAGGGAAGAATTCGCTCTGGGTGCCGCCGCAGAAGAAGCAGAAGCATAACGGAAGGGGTTGTTGACGTACGTGCAATCAACGTAACCCAGCAGGTCGCCGATGTCACCGGTAGACGTCTCCCTGATGTAGGTTACTCCTTTGGGCACAAGCTGCGGTGGATGGAACGCTAGCCTATCCAAAATCCCTCGCAGCTTTTCACAACACCCTGAGATATTCCTTGATTTAAAATAAATTTACGACGCTCAATGACAAATGAATTTAATTTTCTTAGCCATTCACTTCACATATTAACCTAAACCCCAAGAAAGCTCATGCATTGGTAATGAAGAGAAATTGTGCCCAACCTTTATGTGCGTGTTTAGCGTGACATAAGGACAATAAGAAAGCAAGGTCGACAAAGGGTGACTTTGCTTCTTGGGTCACTCTTCGGGTTCGAAAACTTCGGTTCACGAAGTTTCCTGGGCGTGGCACAAGGGTGCTCCGGCATACCTTAAGTCAAGCAAGCTTGATCTTGCCAGCTCCATTCAGTTTCAGTGACCTAAATTTTTGCGCCAAATCGTTGCTTCTCTGCATGTTATGGCTTATCTGTCGACACCTTCGCATTAGATGGGATGCCAGTTTTCTTAAAAATGGTGCAATGTCCATCGCGTCCGCACTTTATCACAACCCGTATTTCGCCCGGGGTAGCAAAAAAAAATTAGTTGAGTTTTTGTCTGGGTCTGTAAAAATACGAGTGAGCTTTTGTCCGGTGAGCTCCTGTCCGGCGAGCTTTTGTCCGGTGAGATTTTGTGCGGTTCCCGACCAACTCGCACCGCCGAATTCTTGGGGCGAGATCATTCGATAAACCTAGCTTGATAGACCTCTATTTGCTCTCTATGGGCACAAATATGTGGGAATCGTTTGCACTGAATGAGTCTCGATCAAAACAATATTCGCTTGCAACTGCGTCTACACATTGAACCAGTATAAACAGCGACATAACAGGTTTACGCACTTGCGTCACCAAAACGGCTGCCGATGAACACAGCACGCTTACGCACTACCATCTTCGGATACATTTTGCAAGGTCCTCCCGATAATGTCTGGTGGGTTTCACAGACCCTTTAGAACGGCCCTGAAGGGCCACACAGACCTTTTAGAACGACCCTGAAGGAACGCACACCTCTCAGAAAGATATCTTGATGGGCCCCACAAACGTACTAGAGGAGCCTGGTGGGCCCATCAGACATTTCAGGATATTCTAAAAGGCCTCTCAGGCTCTCACAGGATATCCAAGTGGGCCTCACATACATGTTTTTCAATAGAAGAGTCACCAATGTGCGCCTATCTCCCGTCGCGGCTAAGTAATGCCCAGATCACCATTGGCGATGACCTTGCAATTACTCAAAAGAGGTTATCTTTCGGTGTTTTTTTTTAAATATTAAATTGTGCCAAAAATATGTGTGGTTACCTTTCGGGAGCTGGGAATTTCTTGAAATATAAAGATAATCACATACCTGTGTGGGGTCATATCACGGAGTAAAATGAGCCCTAGATAAACTCAAACGTTAGCTTGTGTAAACCAATCGCTTCACACGTAAAGATGTAATTACGTGGGAGAGCGAGCGCGTATCAAAAATACGATTAATGACTGTTCGTGAATTGCAGCTCCCTGCTTGTCAAATGCACAGACACGACACTGATGCAGCGCTCTTGTTTGCAGAGAAGTATCGGGGCAGCTTTCAAAACTTCCTTCTCCAACTGTACTCTGCTGCACCCTGCCACCTGCGTGTTGTCCAGTAAGGGAGAGAGACAATCCGCGCAATGTATTGGCTAATAAGAATAATAGCCGTTGTTGAGCGAAGCCTTGTGCTCTCGCAGTCTGCCATTAGAACAATGACCAGTCTGCTCAATGACCAGGCCTAAATACACTTGACCGCAGCTCAGGGGTATCCGGTACACAACTTAGGCGCCGCTGGACAAAAAATGCTTGGCTTGATTCTCGTGACAATTCTGTTTCTTGGATTTGTTCTTGCCTGCTGTCTGTCTATCTGTTCTTCGGTGCCCTAGTATTCTTTCCTTTGCCGTTTGCGTTACTGGAAGAGAAACGGAGACCTTGGGCGATTGACTGACAGATAACACAGCGTGTGAGTGGCTGTCTGGACCCACGTGATGAGCTTGCTCTAGGCCCCAGGGAAGGACGTAAGTGGACCTCGTCGGAGGGAAGCTTTCTCGCCGCCAAAGAAAACGGTCGGAAGCATACTGCCACATTTCATATGGCCGAGAAGTGTCGCTTCAAGCTGTCTTAAAGTGGCGTGTTTGGACAGTCCTTGACGTGCGCGTCAAAGCTGTTCGATCCTAAGTACGAACTTTGGGAAGGACGGTCGAATCGGTCGCATTGGAGCATGTTTGGTCGCATCGGAGCGTCAGACTGGGGCCCCGTCTGGCTGCGGCATTCGACCAACTTGCCAGGTATTCGCCACATGGCAGTCCCAAATGACCGACGGCCGCAACCAATGTCAGCAAGGATCAAGCGAACGTTATGCTGCCTACACTGTAAAAAAATATCGGCTCCCTTTTACGGAAAAATTCTGTGGCAAAAAGTGCTGCCAGAGAATTCATCCGTAATCCAATTTAGTGAGGTGAATTCATCCGTAATCCAATTTAGTGAGAGGTCCTCCTTTAAAATACAGACACAGCCAGTGATAAACAAGATTTTCCGTAAAGGTTAGAACGGAATGTGCTCCTAAGTGGAGAATTTCCATAAATGGGTTTGCGGAACGGTCCACCAAGGGACGGACAGAACCATATCTTCCGTAAAGGTGTAGCATAAGCTTGTCCGTAATTGGCTTTGCAGAAAGGTCCACTAAGGAACGAAACCAGATCTTCCGTAAAGGCATAACGAAAAAAAAATCCTTAATTAGTTGCAAGCACGGCCCCTGGTGCCGCCATCTTGCTAGCTGGGGAGCGCTTTGGGGTGCACCATAGTTTGATTACGACGCCTTAGCAAGGCATTGTAATTAAATTATGGTGCGTCCAATGTGCACCTCAGCAGGCAGTATGGCGGCGCCTAGGGGCCGTACTTACAAACGTGTATACACAGAACCATCTGGAAGGAGGTGAACACAAAAATGCCTTATGCAAAGGAAGACTAAGAACATTGCTCTTTAATAACAATTTCTTGTGTGTCTTATTTTGTGTTACTCACAGAAGGCACATATTGCATCCAAAGAAGTGTTATGAAAATAAAAAGAGCTCAGTCACTTTGGAGTTCTTTATTCAGGGCCCTCAAAGGTTTCAGTCAAAATGGATACACCTATGCCGTTTTGCCTCTGTTCGCAAGATTCTGCATCGGAGTTCGTCCACACTCACGCCCAGCTTGACAAGAGAAAGAGGGGAGAAGTAGGTGTAAATTGAAGTATAATAATAATAATAATAATAATAATAATAATAATAATATTTAATACGGGTCACTTCAAATACAACTATATACACTATCAAGGAACTGTCAAAGCCTAAAGGCTTGTAGGACAATTCCTACAAATTACTTAAGGCACTCAAAGCAAGTTAGTACTTTAATACAACTTTCAATCTAGAACGTGTAGGCAAAAATATATACAAACAGAGGTAATTGCACAGCGCACAAAAAGTCACCTCAAGTAGAAAAAAAAATTAATTGGCACTTTAAAAAATGTTGCGTGGTGATCTCACTATTGCATTTTAAAAATATAAGGAACTTACGTCGAGGAGAACAGAGGGAAGGTTATTCAAAATATGGGATACATAATAAGTGAACGCATTTTTCAAAATGTGTTTTGATGCGCGGCGTTTGATATGGTCTCACATCTCGAAGACGCGACAAACAATGTGGTCTTAAAAGTGTTATCCCAGTAGTGCCTAAACACTACTGTTTCCATCAATGATCTAAGTTTGGTAGCGAGAGGTCGTTAAAAAAGGGTTATCAGATTTGGAACTGGAACCGTAAACTACACTACGCAAGATTACCATTCAGTAAGGAGTTCACTTTAGACTCTAATATTCTGCTCCCTGTAGAATACAGTTATTACAACGGAGAATACCTTAAACAAGGGCGTGCGTCAGAAGTCTGCCATTTGTAATTGGGAAGAGTATGCAGAAGATTATATAAGGTGCACGAAGCGCTCGTAATTTCTTGAAAATATAGAGAAGTGAGAGTTCCATGACAGGTCATAATCAAATAAAGTCCTAGATATTTCGTACTGTTCACATAATCAACTGGCGCACATTCATAGAAAGTACAGTCTGACGTGTGAAGAAAAAGGGTGGTTTGTTTAAAGAACCTGTTTTAGCGGACTACGGCTTACACTAGTTGTGTTTTCTTCAGCGTTTACGCTAATGACATTGAAAACCAGTTCATGAGCCATGCTTCATCTGACTAGGTAGCTCAACAACCTCGTATTTGGCATGACTCGACAACAGGACAGTATCGTCAGCGTATGGCTCTATACTGAAAGTTGACAACAACCAGAAGATCATTGACCTGAATGTTAAAGAAGAGGCGATAGTATCGAGCCCTCCCCTTGGAACACCAGCCTTTAGGGACATTTTCAAACAAACCCATAAAGCAAGTTGTACGACCCAAACCACGAAAGTTTCAACAGTGGTAAGGGCCTCTGAAACCGAGGCTGAACAGCTTATTTAAAAGTACATATGAAAACTGAGTCGAAAGCTTTAGAAACATCTAGAAGAGTGCACATGTGAAAAGATTAGCAATAAAATGCATTATGAAGAACATCGGAAAAGTCTTCAGAGAAATGGGTTGATGCCTTTTTACATAACAAAACCGTACTGTTAGGGAGACATAAGGTTAAATTCATCTAAGAACGCTGACATTGTCAGGAAAATGTGTTTTTCTAAAAGTTTCGCCCATTGAAAACCTGATAGATAGGACAGTGACTTTCGTCTTCTTTCATGATCTATTTTTGTATAAAGACTAATATTAACATGCGGAATCTTCTGGAATAATAATAATAATAATAATAATAATAATAATAATAATAATAATAATAATAATAATAATAATAATAATAATAATAATAATAATAATAATACTATTCGGTATAGCATAAAATAATAATAATAATAATAATATTTAATGCAGGTGCTTCAAACCTTCTCTTACACTATCAGACTATTAAAGCCCTCGAAACCTTGGGACTAAATTCCCAAATCATAAAGCCACCCTCAAAACAAGTTAAATATACAACAAGATCAAGAACGCGTGAAATATATACAAACAGAGGTAGTGCACAGCGCACAAAAGTCACATCAAATGAAAAAAATTAATTAACCTTTAAAAAATGTTGCGTAGGCAAATAGTCTTACAATTTACGTTTTCAAAGCTCCTCGAGAACTTACGTCGGAAAACAGAGTTGTTAAATGTGGATGTAACAAAACTAAACATTTTCCAAAATATGTTTTGATGCACTTGTGTGATATAGTCTCACATCTCGAAGGAGCGCGACAAACAGTGTTGAAGTCTTAAAGGAGTGTTATCCCATTGGTGCCTACTTTTCTGTTTCCAAAAATATTGATCAAGTTTGGTAGCGAGAGGTCGTTAAGAGGTTATCAGATCTTTGGAGAGTAGAACCGTAAGCTACACTACACAGATGCCATTCAGTAAGGAGTTCACTGAGCTCATGTCTGCCCTGTCGGGTCGTTGACTCATGTAGAATAATACACGTGTTGCGGTATCGAAAATAGTATGACATAGTGCAGGAAAGTAACAAAGGTAAAGATGCTAGAAACAATATCAATTTCTTGAAAATATAGAAGTGAGGTTCTCATGACTGGTCACCAATCAAAATAAAGTCCTAGATATTTCGTACTGATACATAATCAAACTAGCCTTTTTGTTATAAAGAGCAGTCTGACGTGTGAAATAAATTGGTTTGTTAAAGAACCTGTTTCATGGACTACAAAGCACACTGGTTGTGTTTTCTTCGTTACGCTAATGACATTAGCGGCTTAGTTCATGAGCCATCTGCATCAGCTAGATAGCTCAACAGCCTCATGGTAGCGTACATGACTCGACAACAGGACATTATCGTCAGCGTATTGAAATACTGTGCAGAAGTTGACCGCCTTCGGAAGATCGTTGACACTTAGATGTTAAAAAGAAAGAGGCGATAGTATCAAGAACCTGTGGAGACACCAGCCTTTAGGGACATTTTCAAACTCCAGCTCCACATATTGAAACGAGTTATGTACGACTTGAAAAAGTTTTTACAGCAGTGAGTAAAAAGGGCCTCTGAAACCGAGGCTGAACAGCTTATTTAAAAGTACCTTATGTGAAACTGAGTCAGAAAGCTTTAGAAACATCTAGAAAGTGCACATGTGAAAAGATTATGGTCAAATGCATTACATGAAGAACATCGGAAAAGTCTTCAAGTAAGGTTTGGTCACATTTTCCATAACAAAGAACCGTACTGTTGGGGAGACATGAGTTAAATTCATCTAGAACGCTTACGACATTTGTCTGGAAAGTAGTATTTTCTAAAGTTTCGCCAGTGAAGGCAAGATGAATATGGACGGTAACGATGTTACCATGATCCCATTTTTGTATAAAGGCCTGAGAAGCAATGGCTGTCTTGAGGATCTTCTGGAATATTACCGACGTTATAGGCAGTTTAACATCTTTAGTATCACATGCCTCAATAGTGCACAATTTCTCCGCAAATCAGCCATTCGGACGTTATCAATTCCAGGAGACAGACCTGGCTTAAAACTAAGCAACATACTATATGACCTTATCTGTATTTTAGGAAGAACTGAATAACAATTCACCGAAGCTACTTTTAAAGACTTGACATATGCGTGAAACATTTGAAGTTTTCCCAGTATTACCGTCATACCATTGCCGTGGACTGCTGATACAGAAATATCTGGCAGTCGTCTCATCGACAGGGTGTTTCATAACTGTAGCCTCCTCGTAAATCGTTTGCTGGACCAAATTACACGGGAATCATAACTTGAATCTGTAACTTCTGTTTAATATAGTTACGTTTAGCGGAGCGAATTAATGCAGTGACTTTGTTGCTGACCTCGGAATTCATTCCGCGATTCTATATTTTCGGAAACAAACAGCAACACGTCTAAATCTCTTTATACTTAATCGCGGCGATAATATCATTATTTAGCCATATATTCCCGCACGCCGCTTTCTGTTAGTAAGTACTTTTTTACTACATCTTGTAAGATGCCTGATTAATAAACTTCATGTGAAGTTCTTCAGGTTGAATATTGGTAAACTTCTAATCACCAGAAGAATTCATTGTCGAATAATTTCCGATCGACAACCTCTTTCGTTTTTTCTCTGGACAGGCGTGTCTGCGAAGGCTATCAGAAACCAATTGAACTGCGGTAAGTAGTGATCACCCGGTTCTGCGAAATGACGGCAGCTTAACGCTGAGGCAAACCGAGTGCGTATATTCATGTGGTCTAGACAAGCAGAAACGGTGTTCATTTAAAGTTCCCTCTATCTGGTAGGTGCTTGGTGTACAGTTGAGACCAAATTCTGAGAAGATTCAAGTAGTCACATACGGACAAACTGTTAAGACAAAAGTGCTCAAAGTTCAAGTCGCCGATACACAAAAGTTGTTCCTCAACTTGAAGGTCAGTCAAGCAAGTCCTCAATTCAACTAAAAAAGACGAAGCGCTTTCTGATGGAGGGCGATAAATAAATACATGCGATACATGTATAATAATAATAATAATAATAATAATAATAATAATAATAATAATAATAATAATAATAATAATAATAATAACATTACATGACTCATTCAACAATTCATATAAAATTAAGGGCAATCAAAGCCTTGTTGCAACTTGTGTGACGCTTATACTAAAAAAAAAAGGAGAAAAGCTTATGGTGAATAAAGAGAACAAGTCAAGTAAAATTAACTTCAAAATAATAGAGGACGAGAAGAAAAGCGATGATAAAGAAGTTAGGAGTGCACAAGACAAGATGACAAATATATACACAAAATACATATACTACTAAATATGAAACCTCGTCAAACATCCCAAAACAAAATTAATTATAATTAACAAAGCTAAAGCAATTTGGACAGGAAAGAAACGTAAATAGCGGACTAGCAATTACACAAACAGCACGAATATTATGTACACCAATACCTATACACTAAATATAATATAGTGCAATTTCTCCTCCAGAAAATCAAATTTTCATACTTTTCTTCAGCTGGCGCAATGAATCAGCCTGCAGAATTTCAGAGTGCAAATTGTTAAATGTCTCAAACTTTATAATATTGTATTATTCCTACCGTATCGAAGTACAGACAAAAGATTTATAAATACTTGAAAATGAGAATGATAGAGTATATTTCCTCTTTGAAATCATCAGACCAAAAATAGCGTTGGACTACAGTTCGAGTAAACAGATTTCTGAGACATAGGAATTGCAGAAAGTTAAAGCAGGTGCAATATAATTGATACACAAAAACCGCAAATACACTCAGAAATATTTTTCATCTGTCTATTTTACCATTACATGTGACAAGAATAAGTTTTCAAACACTGTAATCCCATACATTAACGCATATATGCAAGCGTGTAGGCGATTATTTTACGTACTGAGATAAGCGATTTATTATTATATAAAAGGCAACTCACACTCCTTAACTTCGCACTAGAGAGCATAAGCCAGAGCATTCCAAGTTAGGCCGCAGTCCAATAAAATTCCAGGTAGCACCACAAATTCGACTTATATTCCAATGAAACACGCTTGCATGATACACAATTTGAGTGATGTAAAACAAAGGGGGAAATCCAGACGCACATATTTAGAAGGGGTTATGGAAACGAATAAAGTTTAGTCTTGCAATTGACGATGACGTCCGCAAGGTTTCGCTGCAATCCAAGATCCATGACTATGATCTGCTAACTGCTGTAGTGAAGTCGAGCGGCATTTTCAAAGATTAAGATGATCGAGTAACAATTACGGTATCGTCCGCATATTGATAAAGCTTGGCTTCGGAGACGAATGTGGAAATATCGTTAACTGAAACAAATTAAAATAGAAGTGGAGACAAAATTAGAGCCTGGGGTGCACCTGCTACTTCGCATTGTTCGCGGACTCCGGGACCCGGCTGCAATTACAAGCTGTGAGGCGATTCAAAAGGTAGTTGGATAGAAAAAGAAAAAAACGGGCCACGAAAGCCGCAGCTATATAGCTTTCTCAAAGAGGAGTTGAATGGCTGACTGTATCAAACGCCTTAGAGTACGTCAAAAAACTTGACACAGCTAACGAATTTCTTTCAAAACCGGAAAAGAGCAATCTGAAAGAGTACTTAAGCAGAGGTTGAGTTCAGCACCACGAATAAAAACCAAACTGACTCGGTGAGAAGACATTACCGCACGTCAGAAGGATGACATAACTTGGAATACGTGTTTCACAGGATTTGGGCAATAATTGGCAATAATGAAATTGGCCGGTAATTGTTCAATCTTGGTCGCTCCGCCTCCTTTGTATAAGGGCACTTGCAATAGCGGTTTTTGGTTCATCTGGAGGAACGCAACTTTCAATAAAGCCATTCAACATATGAAGCAGCACAGGCTTGATAACCTCGCGAATTTCTGCGAAGATCTGAAACTCGGATGCCGTCAATGCCGCGGGATTTGGAGGACTTGAAACTAAACGGTGGCGATTGATGAAGTTCGACATCATTCAGCGGGGAAGAAAAGCAGAAGCTGTGACGACGTTGCTCCAGAAAGTGATAGAAAGTCTGCTTTACCAGAAGAGGTTGCAAAAAAACGGTTGAGAATCTCTTACAACAGTTAAGAGATTTGAACCGAGATTTTTTAAACGCTATCAGCAGAACTTGTAGAAAGGGTTGCCACGAAACATCGTGAGCGGATGCCAAGTCGTGTCATGCTGAGGCAGAGACTCTATGAAATTTTTTTACGAAAAATACTTTCGCTTTGCCGAGCGAATCCTAGCATGTTACCATGTTTCTGGGAATTTGGAAGTTTGGTTTAAAGTACAGTTATTACTAGGTGAGCGCCTATATCAACCAGGCCCACAGAGTTATTCTTTTTCCGCTATTGCCGCAAAACGTCTGCATTCAGCCATGATGGTGATTAGGCCGACGTCTTTTAACGGAGATTTCTTTTCTTGAAGGAAACATAAAACATATTAAAAACCTGCGCGAACTTTTGAGCATATGTCATGGAACTAACTGATGGAAGAAGACCATTCCAGTCGAAAGAAGAAACAAGGCGATCTGGAGATTTAGTTGGTGTCAGCAACGAGATATTCACAAAGGTGCCCAGTAAGCTATCTTCGCTGGGAAGGGTTAACATTGGACCACCGACGCATGAAATAAAGTAATGATCCGCAAGCTGCTGTGTGATAATTGCTGACTGGACGCTCTTGTGAACAAGTTCGGAGATTGATATGGTCTACCGCCACGAGACGACCAACCGGCCCGAAAGAATTTCTTCACGGGTCAAGGCATTTATCAAGCTGCTAATCCCGTTGCCCGAAAGGGTGTTAAGAGGTAAGTGCATACTGAAGACTTTGAAGGGGTCCGTAATGTCGATGCTTAACATCGCCGAGAATGCATAATTGATCGTAGGATTGGACAACTGCCGAAGGAGGCACCATCAGAATAAGCATCCAAAACATCGCGAACGTTGTATCTCGATGGAGGCACATATATTGCTACTAAAAACATATAGAGGCGTATCGTCCTTTGATGATATTGAGCGCATGTCACCTTCGGCGTGTTTGAACGTAACCGGTGGGTTATTGACCGGACCAGTTATCACGACCATGGGCTGCAATCCCACCTCCTCTGCCACTGAGGCCGAGTGGTAAACGTGCTGTTGCTTCAAATACAACTTCTGCTCACACTATCGGAACTGTCAGAGCCCTAAGGCTTGCAGGACTGGTTCCCACCACAAATTACTTAAGGCGCACTCAAAGACGGAGTTAGTATACAACTTTCAGAAGTCTAGAACGCGTGACAGAGAAATATATACAAAACAGAGGGGTAAGGGCACAGCGCACACCAGGAGTCACATCAAGTAGAATAATAATAATAATAATAATAATAATAATAATAATAATAATAATAATATATAATAATAATAATAATAATAATAATGTTTACTATAAAGCCCCATAATTTCGCATGAGTAATAATAATACTAATAATAATAATAATAATAATAATAAATTTATTTACACGGGATGTATTCAGGACGGCACTAGGCAGGTTCGTCGAAGCCAGCAGGGGCTTGTAGGACTGAACCTAATTAGCAGAGGTAAATCAGGAAGTTTCGGAAAATAATAAAATAAAGCAGAAAAACACCACATGGTTTCTTCAGTTTTGAAAACTATACAAAAATGTCAGTCAGAAAGTTATTGTCAGAGTCAAGGAAAAAAAATACACAATACAAATATAAGCTCTTTTTCTAGTAGGAGGGAAAAAAGAGGTATGGAAAAGTTCCAGTCGTATAGTATAAGAACTTGATGATAGGAGTCATACACACGGACACACACACGCACATACGCGCACATACAAGTACACAGACGTTACTGCATTACACTACATAAATAATGTTGAGTCGAAGAAATGTTCATGTGAGGAAGCAACACCAATTATGACGAAACCAGAAAATGAGATATTATAAGGCCTCTTCATCGATGGAAAGTGTGCGGAATGCCTTTCTGAGTTTCTTTTTGGAAGTAATCTCTGAAAGGCTTGGTGGCAATAGGTTAAAAATCTGAGGGACGTAGTACGAACGCATATTTTTGCCGTAGCGGGTATAACATATCGGAGTGAGGAATCTTGAAGCTTTCCGCAAGTTTCGTGAGATGGGGCGTGGAGACTTAAAATCGTCATTCCAGTTGTACTTGAGCACAACTGTCTCCAGAAATAGGGACTGAAAAGTTGGCATTGATAGCGCTTGAAAAAGATCTAAATCCGACAAACCGCGGTTGTACCCCACGCTTCTCAGTATTCCCTTCAAGACACTGTTGATTTTCTTTTGCCATAGTTTGGAGCATTTACCAAAAATAGTTATGCCATACCGCAAATTGGAATAGGCTAATGCATAAGCAACGCGTTTACGTAGAATGAAAGGCATGAATGCTTTGGTATTATAAAGCAGACAGGAAATACTTCGTAACTTAGCACACAGTTTCGTGAGATGCGAGTTCCATGAAAGATCGGAATCAAAATGTATTCCGAGATATTTAACAGTGTCGGAGTATGGAACTTCATTACAATAACATGGCGAACAGTGGGACGTGTGGAGATAAAGAGGAATATTTAAAGAAACAACTTTTAAAGGATTATGAAAGCAAACAAGCTTTGTTTTAGTTATATTTATAGTAATCAAATTCTGGTTAAACCAGTCCATCAGTTCGTTGGAACAGTGTTGAAGTGTTTCCATTGCTTTCGGGTAGGAAAGGTGACGTGTCAATAAAGAGTGTCGTCAGCGTATTGGTAGAGAGTACAATTGGAAAGAGCAGTAGCCATATCATTAACGTAGATGTTGAAAAGAAGTGGTGAAAGGATAGAACCTTGAGGAACGCCGGCTTGTAAAGAAACTTTTGTACTATGTACATTATTGATTGCCGTTAGCTGAGAGCGGCCATGTAAGAAATTATTTAACAGTGAGAGAAATGGGCCGCGAAAGCCACTAGTGGAAAGTTTTTGCAGTAGAATGGAATGGCTAACTGTATCGAATGCTTTCGAAACATCTAGGAAACAGGCACAAGTAAATAGGTTATTGTCAAAACCAAAGTTCAGGTCGTCGGATAGTGCGTCAAGAAGTGGCTGCGTGCCTCGACCAGCGATAAATCCATATTGATTCGAAGACATAATGTCATGTTTGTCAATAAACGAGCACATTGTATTATATAAGAATTTCTCTAATATCTGAACAAGACATGGCAAAATGGATATTGGACGATAGTTTTCGACCCTACTTCGGTGGCCTCCTTTGAACAGAGGTTTTACAACAGCAAGTTTTAACTCGTTAGGTATGATGCCAGATTCTATTATTGTATTGAACAGAAGGAGAAGTGTGTTTTGAATATAACGGAAGTTTCTACGGATGTCATTCAGTCGTATGCCGTCAAATCCTGGAGATTTGTTGGGTTTGAGGCTCATTACTATAGATTCCAGATCATCTATAGTCATCGAAGGAAGCAAAGCTGAAGCCGAGTTGGAGTAAGAAAGAGAAGGAATTGGGGTTGTTTCTTGCTTTACCTGAGAAGGACGCAAAATACTGATTGAAGAGGTTGGCAGTTGCGAGTGAATTGTGTCCGAAGACATCGTCATATGAGCTGCCATGTGAACGCGGAGGAAGGCCTCGCAGGTCATTAATCAATTCCCAAGTTTTGGCTGAGTTCCTCCGATATTCGAAGAACTGTTTTTGAAAATAAATTCGCTTTGCCGATCGTATAAGCGCGTTGACTTTGTTGCGGATGGTCCTAAATTCTAGTTGAAAGATCTGGTTTCGTGGTGAGCGGCGGCAACGCTTCCAGGCTAACTCTTTAGATTTAATGGCAGACAGTATGTCATTATTTAACCAACGTAGGTCTGTTTTCCGCTGCTTTAAGTATATACATTTTTTTGAGGCGTTAGAGAACTGTGTCAGGAGTTGAACAAAGGAATGGTAGATTTGGGAAGGAGAAATCGAGACTTGGAAGGTGGCCCAGTCGTAATTGGCTATATAATTGTCGAAAGTGCGTTGGTCAACTATCGTAATACGGCGAGTATTAGTACTAGTGTCAACAGAAGTCGAACCAGGAAATTCTAAATGACATGTAACGAAGTAATGGTCTGATATTTTTTGTGTTATAATTGCCGAGCTTGTTCTTGCGGATCTGGCCCTTAAGTTTATATGGTCAATTGACGAACTTACAAGTTTATTGTTTAGGAATTCTTCCCTTGTAGGAGTGAGAATTGTGGCTTCAACTCCGTAATCGGATAGCAAAGTAAGGTACTCACAGACGAGCGATTTCGAGGGCTTCATTAAATCAATGTTTATGTCACCAGTCAGACAAAGGGTTGCATTTAACGGAAGAGATTGTAAAGAATATCGTAACTCGTCGAGAAAATCCTGAATGCTTTCGGAAGGTGGGCGATAAATAGCCAATAAGTAGATGTCATATACGGAGTTAAATATACGTAGTGCTATTGACTCACAAGAAGTGAATGAAACTGTTATCTTGGAGTGAAATAACGAAGTTTTAACGAATACCGCAATACCACCCCCACGTTTGTTATCACGAGTGTGGAAGGAGCTGCTGAACCCGGGTAATAGAAAGCATCAACTTCGTCGATGAATAATCATAATAGTAATATAATAATAATGACGCGCATCTCCACTGGTGAATGATGTTGGTTGGGGCGAAAGCTCTGGTGGTGCTTGTCTGCGTAGACGCTGAGCCGCAGCATGCCGAGCCTTTCGTTCGTTTTCATCCATGTCAGAAAGAGAATGTGTGGTATGGAACGTGGTTATAACTTATATACGCATTTGAGCATTTGACCGCAGCGCCCTCTCGTCTATAAACGTTGAGCCAATGCATGCAAAGTTTAACACGATTATATACGCATTTGACCGCAGCGCCCTCTCCTGTATAGACGTTGAGCGGCTACATGCAATGTTTCATCCATGACAGAAACCCCATGTCTTGAGTTACTACCACAACTCAGAGCCCTCTACTCGTCCTGTCGCTGCACAAACAGATTTCAACATTTTTTTTTTCATCATTTTTTCATCTTTGTTTCTTTTTTTTCTCTCTTTTGCCCTACACGAGCACGTGAGCTCACGAGCTCGTAATTTTTTATCGTTTTTTTCTCTTTCTTTTGCCCTACACGAGCACGTGAGCATGTGCTCACGTGCTCGTGAGCACGTGATCTCACGAGCAGAAGCATGAGCACCCGACGCCAGCCTACGGCGGACGGACATACGGACATGGCTAGCCCCTAACGAGCTTCGCCCCTAATAATAGCAATTTCATTGATTATGATGGAGCCCTAAGAAAGAAAGCTGCAGCGCGCAGCTTGACTGGTCTTCGGGCCCCTTACACTAGTCAATGACAAGCATGCAGAAAATAAAAAAGAGCACAGATAGAGTAGGAGCACTGCACATCTGAGATTCATATGTATACAAACTAAGGTTTCCAGACATACAAAGCCTGAAGCTCGTGCATCAGGCACATCCATACTCCTACAAGCATGATAAATCTATTAGAAGAGTGGTTCGAAAACACTCATGGCTGGTGGCAACTCTTCCTGTTCTGGTAAAAGTGACAGGGACCCCTTCATGACAAAGAATGAGAAGGGTGGGGAGACTACAATGGTAAATGAAAGAATAACCCTACCATATTTGCTGGAACACAAAATATATGAGTAGGCCCTTAGGTAAAATAACTGAGCACAAATGAAGCAGATGTTTCAATATAGGCAGGCCAGCCTTCAAAGAAATAAATGTATTTCACAGAGCGCTTGCTGATCCTGGATAAAATTCATTAATCGATCGGGCTGGTCACATCAGCCTCTGAACTTCCAGAACCAACCAGATGCTTCTCCAATCTGTGGTGCTTGCGATGAGACACTCACGTCAAGCTTACTATTTTGCACCAGTTTTGCTGCGCACAGCTTTCCCGCATTGCACCCGTGTTCGCGGAGAAGCGGAGGCCAGGGGAAGCGCTTCCTCGCAGTCAACTAGATGGAGTACAACTTTTTTTTCTCAGGATCCTAGGACGACTCCTGACTTTAGAGACCAGTGTAAAAACAGTAGACCTCCATCCGAACCAACCGTCCAATTCTATCACAAAATCGACTCTGCTTTATAATACTGTGATATTAAGAAACATTGCACAAAGTGTGACATTTGTTGTGTCTATAAGAGCAAAACGTTTCATTGCTTAGCTTGACTAACAACCAGGGGGTTTGCAGACCCCCATTTGGGAACCGCTGTACTAGAAGTCAAGCAATGACTTACCGTTAAAAAAAATTTCCGGTGCTGCCAACTTTCCTTCTGATCTAAAATATCACAAACTGCAGGCCTTTCTCCAGACACTTCACTATAAAACATTGTTTGAAGTTTTGTGACCAGAATCCAACATCCTGAAAAGTAATAAATACATGAATTTAAATGCTAGTACGCCAATATAAACAAGTTATATCCATGTTACACAGGCAGCCTTAACCTCAGTTAAGCTAACCATGGTTCGAGGCCTCTAAACTCAACCGAGATGCTATTACATGGCTCCCTAGCTCCAAGTTTACACGAAAAAAAAAAACCAAGTGTGGGGTTAGGTCATCACTATGAATACTGAAGCAGATTAATTATCAAGGCATATTGTCCCTATTGAAAATTCCATCAAGATACGTAATTTGGGACACTGACTGCCAGTCAGCAGCCCTGGTGGAACGTGGCCTGATGGTCCATCAGATGACGTCTGACTGCCACTGCCAAAAGAATTTCATCAGCAAGGGCAGCATTTATAAAAAAGATCCCATTCTGAGTTGGCCATCTTGGATGGCTATGAAACGGTTCACAAGCCGAGGCCAAAAAAAAATGTTCAAGAGATTAAAAAAAAGTAACCTAGCACTGGGGATTGAACTCGGGACCGCTTGCTCATGAGGCAGACGTCTTACCACTGAGCTACACTGCAGCTTCAAAAACTCGTTTTGAGACCTCGTTGTACACGAGACTTTCGCACGGCACTTGAACGCTCTGCAAGAGTGCCGTCGGACGGTACTCTAGACACTACGTTCAGAAAAACGCCCTCGATGTCTAAACCTTTCGGGACGACCGTATACACTTTAATTCACAAAACGTATGCGACTCCGTTGAAGCGAGAGAGCAAGCATGCATGCTACGACAGACAGCCCTGGCTTCCACGGACGAACGCGAGCAGCAGACATATCTGAACTACGCTCGCGGATGCTTTTTGTCTGGGCCCTTCATGGAACAATAATGATGAGCTGCGACACAGCGGTAAGGCCAATAGACCACAACAGATGGAAAGGTATAAACTTTCTAGCCTAAACCTCTTGAACCGAGTCAAGAGCATTGCAGTATTGCAGCGCGAGGTTCCGACAATGAGTTCATCGCTCTAAAGTATGCTTCGGCTCCATATGCAGTTAATCCTTCAGCATGTTATGCAAAGCACTCGTACATCAATCTCCGTATTTCAGTTCTACTCACCTGCCATGTAGAGTACTTTCGCGTCGTAGAACCCTCCTTTTGTTCGCGCGTCTCCGGCCCAGTAGACCTGTTACACCTTGTCGTCTTCAACTACACCGCTAAAGTTCCTTACATAGTCGGAACTCCCGAAACACTGGGTCTTGTCGAGGAGAAATTCTACTAAAACATAAGACGTTGTAGAGCTCGGGCAGGATCCACAGGTTGGAGCAAGCGGGCAAACAAAACGAGTCGAGAGCGATCATTCATGGAAGCTCGGCGAAGCCGGGCGATGCGAAAGTGAAGGAGTAAGTGGCGCGTTCGGCGTTCGGCGGGCTTCTGATCAGGGTTGTCGGGTGCCCTGCTTGTCATATCTCTAACATCAGCGATTTTATGGGCTCACGCCCCGAAATCGTTTTCTCGTGCATAGATATTTTTTCGTATTCATAGATTTGACGAAATAGTGGTATTCGAACGAACTTTACGTCCTCTGACCGTAAGTCTGTCTGCACGTCAAAGCTTTTTGACGTACAGTCAGAGACAATCGATGTACAATCAGAATCGCCACCAAAAACCTTGACGGCATTTCGCGGCGGCCGACTGCCACCAGGAAACCACCAGAAAGCCAACAAGTGGAGTCTGACTGGAGTTTGACTGTCGGTCAGAGTAACTTGTTGGCCAATCAGACATGCTTGACGTGCAGTCAGGCACAGTCAGCGGTCCACTAGAAAACATTGACTGCCAAACAGGGTTACATTTATGGATTTTTCATTCGGGGTATTCTTCAATGGCGTCTTCAACCGCTTTCAACTGATTTGAATTAAATATCCAGCGTAGAAGCATCATTGTCATCGGTAGCACTAACTCCTAAGAAAGAAAACAATATTGTTTTGCTTCTAGAGTTAGAGCGACACGTCACAAAATGAGGAGAATTCTCTTTTTATTTAAAACAAAGAAAATTCTCCTCATTTTGTGACGTGTCACGACTACTGCAAAGCAGCTTCAACCTCTAGGTAATATAATAATAATAATAATAAATGTTTATTTCACCATAAGATTTTTATGGTGGCGATCAGGGACAAAAAGCTGTAGAAAACAGCTTGACGGGTCCCCGACCGCCTACAAGCAGCAGAGCAGCGTGATACTCACAGTATAAAATACATACAGAGCACAAGCTATAGAAAGGATAGCAGAAAAGACCTTCGTCATCACACACTTTGTTAAGGCTGATTCACAGGATTGTTAACTTTTTGTCACTTTCTAGTTTTTGAAAAAAGAAAAAAAGACGTGATACAATTGCGACATAACTAATAAAAAACAGGAGAAAAGGATTTATGCACACGATCGGCATCAAACAGAAGGGTCCGAATATCCTTGACAGATAATTTCTCCCAATCGAAGTTTTGTTCGGGAAATAAATTTAATAATTTCGGAATAGTGTATCTGAGCATTTGTGTTCCGTAGTTCGTTCTGGGAGTGACCACCTCCCAACAGCTCGCAGAACGAGTGGGATAAGGATGAACATATTGGGAAAGGCGTCCAAGGCTCACTAGAAAGCTAGTATTTCTAATTTCTTCCACTTTTAGAGTAGTGGAAAGTCTGTAGTCGTAGAGAGAATATATACTAATAATGTGGAACTTCTTGAATAGATTGGCTGTAGGATGATCAAAATCTACATTCGCGATTGCCCTCACGGCTTTTTTTTGCAAAAAATTTATTTTATCAAGATTTGTTAATGTCGTCTTACCCCAGACTAGGTGGCCGTAAATTAAATGGGAATAGAACAAGGAGTTATATATTAATAATTTAACATTTGTTGGCAGTACATAGCGGTTGCGGTTTAGGATACCGACTATCTGTGATAACTTCGAGGTAACATAATGGATGTGATCGTCCCAAGACATATTCTCGGAAAAAGTGACACCAAGCAGTTTAAAAGCATTGACGATCTCAATCCTGGTTGAGTTTATTACGATATGTTTGGTGATATTTACAAGTTTGCTCTTGGGACGAAAAAGCACGGCTTTTGTCTTTGCAACGTTTATTTGTAGCGAATTGATGCGGCTCCAGACGTTCAACTTAGAAAGCGCCAGGTTTGCCGATTCGAACAGCAGATCAACGTTTTCCGCAGTGAAAAGTAAAGTGGTGTCGTCGGCGTAGTTTACAAACTTTGCTTCGGAAGTAATGTTAACAATATCATTTACAAATATATTAAAAAGAAAAGGACCCAATATACTACCTTGTGGGACACCAGAAATGATCGGTTTTGTAGTTGAGGAGTGCCCATCAATACAAACAAACTGCATTCGGTGTGCCAGGTAAGATTTTATTAACTTCAGTGCGTGTCCTCGAATACCGTAAGTGTCTAGCTTTTCAATTAAAATTTTATGACTTAGGCAATCAAATGCCTTTGTGAAGTCTACGAAGATACCAAGAACCATCTTCTTTTCCTCGAAGCTTTGAAGTATGTGTTCTTTCTGAACAAGCAGAGCAGATTCCGTTGACTTTTGTTTTATGAAACCGAACTGTGAGGCTGTTATTAAGTTATACTTATTAGAAAAGTTAATTAGTCTTATATGAAGCAGTTTCTCGAGTATCTTCGAAAACACAGGTAGTATCGAAATTGGCCTATAGTTTCCCATATCGTTAACACTCCTTTTTTATGTAGGACGGACACCTTTGCTATCTGCATACGTTTAGGAAATACACCTGTGGTAATACAAAGATTAAATATATGGGTTAGTACCGGCGCCAACGCATGAACAACATGCTTCACTGGCCTTATCTGTATGCCATCCGCATCACAACTACCACTATTTTTAAGTTGCAAAACTACAGAAATTAATTCGGCATCAACGACTGGCTCTAAAAATATTGAGTTATTATTTCTGGTGTCACGAAACAAGGAAGAATTTACGGTGTTAGTTTTATCTGCAATGCTTATGAAATGCTCATTAAAGGCGTTCGCTAACGCTTGTCCAGTTAGTTCAGCACCGTCATTGACAATCTTTACAATAGAGCCGCGGGAGCGATTTCGACCCAAGAGGGCGTTTAATTCTTTCCATATGACATCAGCATGACCCTGCGCTGCTTTGAACACGTTAAAATGATAGCTTTGTCTAGCTCGCCGCAACTCTTTTGTCAAGCTGTTGCGATAGGTTTTGAAGACTCTTAGATCGTTTTGATCTCTGGACTTCGCAAATCTGGCATATAACGCATTTTTCGTACGAATTTTACAATGCAGTTCGGGCGTAACCCACGGTTTTTTAATGCGTTTAGAAGTTTTCATAGATTTGAAGGGAAAGTGTGTCAAATATTGCTCAGAAAACAATTCCATAAAAATATTGTAGGCCTCTTCGGCGGTATCCTGGTTGAGTACGCTATCCCAATTTATATCTGATAGAGCGGTTAAAAAATGGTCTAGTCCATCAGATGTTATTTTTTGAAACATTGTACACTGCTTCTTATTTGCCTCACGTTTCATATATTTGTCAGAAATAAATATTGGGAGGTGGTCACTAAGATCGCAACAAACAACACCAGCTTTTATATGCTCTGTTGAGCGATTTGATATGAACAAGTCTATTAGTGTTTTGGATTGGCAGGTAACTCGCGTGGGGCTGTTGATAACATTTCTGCATCCGCCAGTATTAATTAAAGTCGTAAATGTGCGTTTAACAGTAGTGTCCGTACACATATCAATGTTAAAGTCTCCACCACAAGTAACATTATACTTTCCTTCATTGACAAATATTAAGAAGGATTCAAAGAACTCAAAGAAGGTTTCAAGACTGCCACTAGGGGGTCGGTATATAACAGCAAAAATATTATCTTTACTACGAACACAAAGCATTTCGTAATCCTGTGTGACGCAGCTGAAATCTTTTATTAATTCACAGCGAGAGTCTTTAGTCAGGATGGCCACACCGCCACCACGCTTCTCCGAGCGATTGACGTAAAAAGAACGATACGACGGCAGTTTCAAAACATCAGCTTCATCCGTGTACCAAGTTTCGGTAAGCATTATAACATCAAAATAAAAACCAAATTGATCGAAAAGCAACTCAAGGTTAACAGCTTTGTTTTTGGCTGACTGAGTATTTAAATGAAAACACGTCACGCATGACATTAAATCTTCACCGAGATAGCTTTTCACGTTTTGCGGTAGAAAAAAGGCGCTTTCGGTCATTCACCCCAAAAAGGACAAAGAGGAAAAAACAGTAAGTGACATTCACAGAATCCTATCAAGGTCGGCAGCATCCGAGATTTTAAGCGCCCTCTCGCCGTCTTGTTTCCTGATAAACACCTTATCATTCCGGTGCCAGACGTATCGATAGTTATTTCGCTTTGCCCATTCTTTAGCCGCCCACAAAAGGCCCTTACTCTGTCTCGTCAAGTTTTCTTGGAAGAAAACGTTGCTTCTACTACGCCTGAGTTCTCCTTTTTGTCAAGCCACCGGTCGCGAGTGGTCTGCTGTGCGAAACGCACAATTACGCCTGGATTTCTATCTTGCTTTGCCGGGAGCCTGTGTATATTTACGATATCGCCGTCAGTCAGTTCTGGAAGGTTTAGTCTTGCTCCAATTTCATTAACACAAACCAAGAGGTTCTCTTCTTTAGCTACAGGAATCCCGTAGATTTCGAGGTTGGGTCGCCTACTGCGCCATTCCATATCGCTTAGATCGCGTTTTAACTGTTCAATTTCCTCGCCGGTTTTTAGTCGTTCAAGAGCTTCAAGACGCTTTTTCACTGCCTTTGTTTCATTGTCCTGATGGTTAATATGCTCGAGAATCTTATCGTACTTATCAGATAGCATCTGCATTGACGTTTCGATTCCGGTCACGGTTTCTTTCAGACTCATTAGACTGTCTAGTTTGGCGTTGATGGTTACCAATAGTGTAGGCATGTCGACCACTTCTCCCTTTCTACCGGTTTGGCCTCCTCTTTGTTTTACTTTCTGGCAAGTAGAACATTGCCAACTTTTCCACGCGCTTTCGTGTTTAGACTTGAAGGCTACGGCTGTGACACCTGAGCACGCACCAAGATGGTAAAAGAGTCACATTCACAGCACGTAATAGAAACTTCTACGTCGGATAACACCTCTTTACATACAATGCAGATCGAATCCAGAGGCATTCTAGCACATCAACAAATCAAGAAGTTTGCTTGGCAGCAGCAGCGGCGTAAATAAACAATAATTGGCCAAGATCCCACACTAACCTGTAAAGGTCAGATGAAATCGTAAGCGCTGTGCCACGAGCCGCTGCCGCTGCCAAATGGTCCCGAAGAGTCGCTGGTCTTGCTTTTATGGCCGCTAGTACTTGTGGTCTGGCAACTCGTGCAGCGTGTTTGCAGCTCCTCCTGGTACGTAGGCTTGATGACTCGGCGAAACCGCCTCGACGACGAGCCGTCTGTAGCACAGTCACTGTAAAGGTCAGATGAAATCGTAAGCGCTGTGCCACGAGCCGCTGCCGCTGCCAAATGGTCCCGAAGAGTCGCTGGTCTTGCTTTTATGGCTGCTAGTACTTGTGGTCTGGCAACTCGTGCAGCGTGTTTGCAGCTCCTCCTGGTACGTAGGCTTGATGACTC